>SNQJ01S0070520.1:49927-65344 GCA_010110895.2 Picea sitchensis
GAAAGAAACGGCATGCAAAACTGATGCTCCAAGCTCCAAGAAACGATCCGACAGCGTTTCCACCTCAAAGGCTTCCCTGCATCAAACTGACTTTGGCTTGACTTTCCTTCAGCATAACTCTGCTCTGAATGACTGTGTTTGGCCTCAAACAGGCCTGGTTTATATAGCATTGGAGTTGGTTTCACATCCCCAACTTCCTCCAAGAATCTGGCCTCCAAAAATGCCCGATATCCCCCAAAAATGGAAGAAATCTGCTAATAATAGGTACAATTAAATAAAAAGAAACCAAATTACTATATAAAAAACCCACTTTGTATATAAATTCGGGCCTAGCCCCCTTTGTCGGCGCGCGCTCTCTATTTTTGGTCATATGGGAGGGCATGTGGCTGAGCGCCCACGCGCTGGCCCTTTCCCATAGGCCCCGCTCTCGATTCCTTGGCGAATTAATAGGCCATGTGGCCACGGGCTGTCGGTTATATAACCACGCGCGCATGTAGGGCTGACCCCGGTCCCGTTGGCGCCTCCATAAAACCTGCGACCATTCGTTTAAACAACCCGCGCTCTGTTTTGGTGGTTGGCCCCGGTCATATGCTGTGGTCGTGTGTTGGCGCGGAGGGCTGGGGCTAAGCCCCGACCCTTTACCCCCGCGGCCCAAAACTTAACTAAATTCAGATATAAATTCAGTCATTTGTTTAACAAGAACCACCGGCGGCGGCCCGGCTAGCCCGACTCGTTAGTTCATTCATCCACCCGGGAGGTCACGGGTTCAATTCCCGGTCGAGCCAACAATTTTACACATATAACCAACAACCAATAATGGGGTGCCACGTGGCAGCCCATGACTGGGCCACGTGGCACCTTTTAAACCAACCACAAATTGCCATGTGTCGCGTGCTGATTGGTCCACGTCAATCTGCCCAGTCACCTGCCGTACTGCCACGTCGATCTGATGACGTCATCCTGCCACGTGTCACCCTGTCAGTGGTGACACGTGTCACCTCAGTACTGGTCCAACCGTACCTCCAAACGACCAAATCCGCCTGACACGTGTCGCGTCCTGGTGATGCCACGTGTCCTCCATACGGATTTGCCATGTGTTGCCTTCTGGAGCCGCCACATCAGCTGTACGACCCTGCCACGTCAGCTGTATGGACATGACACGTGGACTGTACGGACTGTACAGTCATCCCCTTTTTTGCCTGTTTGACTTTTCGGACAGAACGCGATATCTTCTCCATACGGACTCCGTTCGACGAAGTAAATATACCACCGGAATCAGGAAGACGAGACGGACGCAATGGCATAGGTTTCGTCACATTCCGAGAACTTTCATTTTTGAGCATTTTTCAAGCCCTATCAGGCTTCTGGATCCGATTTCGGATCACGCATATAGGAAAGATGGCATATACAGAAGTCAACTTCCATAAATTTGCATTTACGAATTGTAGATTTTGTATATGTGCATTTACAGAATCTGACCAATTCTTCCATATATGCACATTTATGAAAGACGACTTCTGTATATGTGCATTTATGGAAGTTGGATTCCCTATATGTGCATATATGAAAGCGTACATATACGGAAGCCAAATTTCGTAAATGTGCATTTAGGGAAGTTGACCACTTTTGTATATGCACATATATGAAAGAAAACTTTTGTAAATGTGCATATGTTAAATACCCTTCCATAAATGCATATTTATGGAAGCCAACTTCCATAAATGCACATTTTAGGAAGGTAGCTTCCATATATGCACATTTATGAAAGCTATCCTCTTTTGTAAATGCACATTTATGAAAGTTGGATTCAGTATATGGGCATATACGGAAGCCAACTTCTGTAAATGCACATTTACAAAAGCCAACTTCCATAAATACATATTTATGGAAGGAGGCTTTCGTAAATATGCATATACAAAAGCGCACATATACGGAATCCAACTTCCATAAATGCACATTTATGGACTACATCTTTCATATGTGCACATTTATGGAAGTTGACCACTTCCATAAATGCACATTTACGGATGATAGCTTCTGTACATGTGTGCTTATGTATATATGCATTTATGGAAGTTGGATTMTGTATATGCACATATACCAAAGCACACATATATGGAAGCCGACTTCCATATATGTGCATTTAAAGAAGCCAAATTCCATAAATGCACATTTACGGAAGCCAACTTCCATAAATGTGCATTTATGGAAGGCAACCTCCGTATATGTGCACTTATGTAAATAGACATTTATAGAAGTTGGATTCTGTATATGCGCATATACAAAAGCACGCATATATGGAAGCCCGCTTTCATAACTGTGCATTTATGGATGACAACTTCCTTCTATGCACATTTAATGAAGAGAACTTTCATATATGTACACTTCCATAAATGTGCATTTATGGAAGTTTGGTTATGTATATGCACATATATAGAAGTGTGCATATATAGAAGTCGACTTCCATAAATTCTCATTGACAGATGACATCTTCCATATATGTACATTTACAGAAGATGACGACTTCTATATATGTGCATTTGCATAAGCCAACTTACATAAATGCACATTTATGAAAGACGGTTTCCATATATGCACGCTTCCGTAAATGCACATTTATGGAAGTTTGATTCCATATATGCACATATATGGAAATCAAATTCCATAAATGCACATTTACGTACGGCAACTTCCATATATGCACATTTACGGAAGCTAGCCACTTCCATAAATGCATATTTGTAGACGAATTTTTTTGTGTATACACATTTACGGAAGCTGACCACTTCCAAAACTGCGCATATACGAAAGCCAACTTCCCCAAATGTTCATTTATGAAAGCCAACTTCCATAAATGCACATTTACATAAGGTAGCTTATGTATATGCACATTTATGAAAAATGATCACGTTCATATATGTGCATTTATGGAAGCTGACCACTTCCAAGATTGTGCATATATGGAAGCACACATATACAAAATCATAACTTTGTAAATGCGCATTTATGAAAGTCAACTTCCATAAATGTGCATTTACTAAACACGACTTCCGTATATGTGCATATACAGAAGCCAACTTCCGTAAATGTGCATTTATGGAAGTTTGATTTTGTATATGCACATATATGGAAGTGCGCATATACATAATCCAACTTCTGTAAATGCACATTTACGAAAACAAACTTCCATAAATGAGTATATACAAAATACCACTTTCATAAGTGGTAAACTTCTATAAATGGGAATATACAGAAGAAACCATAAATTTTCATTTATTGAAGCCAACTTCAATAAATGGGCATTTATGAAAGCCACTTCCATAAATGCACATTTACAGAAACCGACTTCCATAAATGGCCATTTATAGAAGTTGGTCTCATTTTTGTTGGTATAGTCATCATCCTTCTAGTTTACGCTGAGAGAAAGAGAGAGAGAGAGAGTAGGGGATAAAGAGAAAGGGAAACAAGGCGAGAGGGAGAGAGGGGAAAGTGAGGGGAAAGGGGGGAAGAGATTGAGTTAATAAGAGGGATATGTAGAGAGAGGGGAAAGGGGGGAAGAGATTGAGTTAATAAGAGGGATATATAGAGAGAGGGGAAAGGAGAGAGAGGGGGGGGCGATGGGATATACATCGATGTAAGATAACAGTCAACAACAAGGATAGAAGACATTACAAGGATATACACCTTATGAGCTTGACATGTCACTTGTGGGAATTGAACTTGGATGGGGAGGATAACAATCATTCCTCTGCTCGACCAAGCTAAACCTAATTGACAATTAGTACTAAAGCTCCAAATCAAAACACAACATTTAATCATACACTCTACATTACCATTCTTAACAAGCAAAGATCTTCAGACTTGTGTTTGTTGAAAAAAGATTTGAGGTCATTTTGAGTAATTACGTAGAAGTCGAAATTTCCTACAATCACAAAATTTCATGGTCATGAATCAAAGTTCTAATTGTTGAAACCATGGATGATCTAAATGGGTCTATAAACCCCCTAACATTTTACAATGCTAACTCTCCTAACATTCTACAATTCTAACAATGCTAACATTCTACATTGATTTTATCCTTGATTGTATCATTTAAATTATTAATTAGTTTTTATAAAAACCACTTATTCTTTAATTTTGTTTAAAAGTGATGACTCCATCTTACTACTATATTTTTAGCATCTAATTAAAATGCCATAAGAAAAGTTTCCATAGAACCATTGATTCTTTATATTTTTTACAAAGGTTTGAGAATACCAAAACCTTGTTTCACATTTATAACTCCAAATAAAAAACTTTAAAAATCCAAAACCACCTTTGCTTGTCAATAATGATGTTTCAACAAAGACACATATAACTCCAAATAAACTATTTAAAATGCCCATTATCAATTTTATGTTGAGTGTGAAATAAACTCAAGAAGTATAATCTTATTATTCATTTTTTTTAATCTCTTTATTCAATCTTAGAAACTTAGTAGAGGACTCTAAATTTTATTCTATTGAAGTCATGTTATGATGGGTAAAATAAAAAAGATGATCCATTTTATCTTTATTTTCATGGCATCCCACATATTTTTTTTATTTTTTTAAGGAGAATAATAAAAAATTTCATTTCATTATTAGTTTTTACTAACATAATTTTAATTATATAAAAAAACATCCATGCGCACACAAAACACATTCATGCTTATTTCTTCTTTAATAACATTCATGTCTTTCAATTCTGTGTGTTTTAGAAATAGTGAAAAAAACTCACCATTACTATTAACGTATAAAAAATTATTTAAAAAAATGTCTTAAAAACTTTAAAGGTTTATTTGTTTTTAGTAAGTAAATCCATCATTAATACCAATTTTTTTTTTAAAGATATGAATGCAACGAAAATGTATCCTTAACTAAACTCCATTTTCATTGGTTCACAAATATCAATTAAAACTAGCTTTAAATTCTTTTACCCTTTTTACTAAGTTTTTTCAAATGATTTTTAATATTGTTTCACAACTAAACAAGTTTCACACACTTCAATAGTACTTTTAACTCATGGAAAATCTATCACTTTGCCATGGTTAATTAGTATTGGTAGATAGTAAATGACGAAGCATATAGTTGGGTTTCAACCTTTCATGTCAAAGTTATCTCTTAGAATGATTGTTGTTGTTGCATCGATGCAACCATTTTTACACCAAATTTATATACTGTGTTCTTAAATTCAATTGAAATGATTTTTTTTATTACAATGTTTAGTCAAGCATATATGACTATTAAAATTGACTTCAAATTTATGATCACAAATCACAAATCTCACACTGAAGTAAATCAAATTGTGTTGTATACCAACACATCTTTCATTATCGTGAGTGTGATTATGAGTGAAATTGTTCAATTTAAAACCAAAACATAGGAAAATTGTTCACTTTATACTAAAAGTTATAAAACTTATAAAATTTGGTGTAAAAATGGTTGCATCGATGCAACAACAACAATTATCGTAACAGATAACTTTGGCATGAAAGGCTGAAACCCAACTATATGCTTAGTCATTTACTATCTACCAATACTAATTAACCATGACAAAGTGATAGATTTTCCATGAGTTAAAAGTACTATTGAAGTGTGTGAAACATGTTTAGTTGTGAAACAAGATTAAAAATCATTTGAAAAAACTTACCAAAAAGGATAAAAGAATTTAAAGCTAGTTTTAATATATATATATATATATATATATATATTACAATGGTAATGAAAAAAAATATTAAACAAAAAAAAATTGCATCGTATGGAATGCTTCAAAAAGAAATAGTATCTCATGGAATGCATCAAGTGTACCAAAATGATAAATACAAACATAATAGAGATTTAATGAACCATGCCCAAAATATCACTTAGTTTAGGCTATTATATGAACCAGATCATACAAACCAATGTTCATTTCTTCAACTATGAAAAACACATACTAATGTTCAAACATAGATTATCATACAAGGTACCAATAATAAATAAATAAAATGATACAAAATTGAGTAGTGATGTGGCTCCACTCCAAATGAGGAGTAGAGCATATTTAGAGAGATCTACATTAGAGTTTTGTCTCCTCTCTCACGCTTTGTGCCTCTTCTTTTCTCTATTTGGAAAAATGACTTACAAAATACCGCTAAGCTCCATAATATTTTGAAATCAATGAATAAAAGTATGCATCAAAATAAAAATTATACCATCCTAAATCCTTGCAGAGAAGAAAATGAAGTCGGATTCCTCGATTTCTTCTTCATTTTTGGAAAGTTTTTGGTATTCATTATAAAATGAAAACTTGAAAACAAACAACAAAAGAAGAGATCACGTATTTTGAATGCAAATATGTCATCCCCCAATGAATTAACTGTGCAAAGATGCTAAGAAGGAGGTAAAGAGAGAAATAAAGAGGGTAGGTGATGCAGGAGCATCATTAGCGAGCATGCGAAGCAGGACCACTCAGCGCCTGGGAATCTTTTCGAAATCTCAACGCTGGCAGTTACGGCAAATACTTTGAAGCACGCCTGAACTTAGCGACGAGAGATATTTTGAAGCACGCCTGAACTCAGCATTGGAAAATATTCTGAAGCATGCTTGAACGATTGTGAGTGAAGTGGGAGTTTCCACTCCTGCTCTGGAATGCGACTGGACTAAGATAGCCATTAGGTTAGGTTTTGGAGTAGACAAGTAGTCGGGGGGGACCCTAAGAACCCTCTGAGATAAATAGAGATTTTGTACACCCAAATGAGAGGATTTGCAAGTTAGTAGGATATTTATGAGTTTGTAGTTGTTGTTTGATGGTAGTTGTAACCATTTTTATTTTTAATGAATACAATAGAGGAAAATTGATCTAATGTGTGTGGATGTTGTTATTTCTTGCGAATTTCTTGTTGTTATTTCTGTAAATGAATGTATGGAACTATGAATGTTAGGATAAGTTTCAATTGTTTCTCTTCTGTTTAAATCGGTGCAATGTGTGCACACAGAACGCAAGGAGTGCATTGACGTGATCTGTTTCAGTTTCGAAGCTCAAAAGAGACAGCACAAAACTTTCCCTTTGCAAGGAGTGCAAAATGACTACTGCAAGGTGTGCATAGTCGTCTGCAATAACTTAAAACTTGTGTAAGAGTTGGTTGCATGGTGTGCATCGAGAAAAAGGAGGACGCCAGCAGGGAGAGAGAATTTATTTTCAAGAAATCCTTCAAACTGAGTTCATCGAAATCTCGAGAACACAAGGAGTGCATGGGAAGTCGAAACCCTTTAAGGAACAAGCTCAGAAGAGATATCACTTTTCATAAGTGTTAACAATATCCAAGAGTCGGACTTGCAAGAGGAACAAAGGTCGAAACCCTTTGAAGGCTTAGAAAATCTTCTCAGTCGAAAGAAATCTGAAGCTCGGGAGGAGGAGCGACAGTGGTCATTGGATCACAGTGCAAAGGATAAACAGTCATCTGATTCAATACAAGGTGCAGGAGATTTAACACTTCACAAATGAAAGAGAGAGAACCCATCAAGGTTTGAGACTTGTAACTCCCGAAGTCCGGAGTTTCGTATTTCCGAAGTGAAATTTGAGTCGTTCAGTCATCTGAGGTAGACTTGATCTCTCAGATCAGCCAAAGTGAACATCAAGCATTGGATCAATCAAGCAAATCTGAGCCATCAGATATCGTGAGCTTGGAAGGAAGCAAGTTTGAAACTTGATATCCCCGAAGCACAAAGAGCTGAAGAGAATATGGAATGTTAGATCCAAAGGGGTACATGTCGGCGGGTCATGAGATCTAGAGGAAGGCAAAGACGCGGCGTTGAAACACCTGAAGCCTGAAGATCCAAAGAGTAGAGGGTCGTCGATCTGTCAGTGGACACTTGTCAGCAGATCACGAGCTTTGATAAATTTGTCGTGGGATTTTTAGTTTGAGAACTGAGATTGTCGAAGTCTGAAACACGAATGAGATCTTGACTATCGATCGAGAGGAGGGCGATAGGACCATTGATCAAAGTTGAAAGGTAAAATTCATGAAGTGAATACAAGACCATTGATTGTGAGGACAGGTGTCTGCAGATCATCAACTTATGAAGATTGGAGTACGGAAGGAAGCGAGGTTTGAGGTTTCAAAACCCCGAAGTCCAGAATCGTGAAGAGATTTGGACCACTGATCCCAATAAATAGATCTTGGTCATCCGTTCGAGAGAACCGTTAAGATCGTGAGATCGTCGGTCATCTCGCATATTGGGGACAGAAGGTGCTCGACCTTTACGAGGTTGAGGGTGGGTCGAGATCAAGACCACGGTCTTAGAGAAAAGACACATGGAGGCTCAGGGTGAATATCAGGGCAAAAAAAGGTTTGACCCCAACCCACTCTTAAGTGCACCCGAAATTATGCGTAGGCATGAAGTCATCACCCAAGTTGACATCTGAGGAGGGGTCGAGAGAAAAGGCGCTAATTCCAATTTTGAGATTTCACAGAACGCGAAAGGAAAGGTCGTGACTATTGTGAGGCCTGCACAGGGAGCTGAGAGGACCTGTGTCTAATATAGAATGAAACCAACAAGTTTTCTGAGAATCGTTCGACTCCATAATCGAATATCCTGACAGGGAGGTCGCGCAGCCCTTAGGAGAGAAGGGGGTCTGCACCAAGTGGTATCAGAGCATAATTTTTTCTTGCAGACAGTAGGCAAAGGAGGAAAAACAAAAGAACTTGAATTTGTACTCTATGTGTGACATACAATCAACACAATGCCACCGAGGAGACAAGTGGAACCACCTTTAGCCAATCGAGCTGTAGAAAGGGAGATGAGAGAACTTCATGAAAGAATAGAGGTGATGGAGGCAGCGCAGAGGAGAGCACTTGATGTGGAGACATCAGTGATGCAGAGAGCAAAGAACTCTTGTGGAAGAATGCTTGCTGAGAGTAGTTGCTAGATTGGGAGGAAGAGCCAATATAGAGGTCCCGATGTACGAAGGCAATTTAGATGCTAAAGAGCTGCTGGATTCGGTGAGATCCATGGACAAACATTTCGACTATGAAGATGTCAATGAAGAGAAAAAGGTGAAACATGTTTTCACCAGGATAAAAGGGCATGCAACACTATGGTGGGATGAACTGCGGGATGAGAGGAGAAGCAAAGGCAAACAAAAGATAAAGAATTGGGACAGAATGGTAGCCAAGCTGAAGGCGAAGTTCATTCCCAAAGATTATCATATCAATCTTTTTAGGAAGTTGCAGAACCTGAGACAGAAGGGTATGACAGTTAAGGAGTACAGAGAGGAGTTCTATAGATTGAACATCAGAATTGGACAAATGGAGAAATATGAAGAAAACATTGCCAGATATATAAATGTCCTAAGATATGAAATCCAGGATGAGCTCAGCATGATGTCAGTAAGGACAGTGGAGGATTCTTATCAGTTTTCACTGAAGGTAGAGGAGAAGTTGGCTAGAAAACAAAGCCATCGAGGAAGAGGTAAAATCCCAGCCCCAAACAAAGGCAAGGGAGATACCCATGACAAAGAACATAAGTCTAAGGATGAGACTGAGAAACCACATAGTCACTCGGAAAGAGGAGGAAGTTCCTGAGGAAGACAGGGTGGTGGAAGAAGTTCTTCTAGAGGAGGAAGAAGAAGAAGAGGAGGAGAAGTAAGATGATACGCCTATGGAAAGACAGGGCACATGTCTTGGGATGTTGAAGGTGAAGCTCACATTTCAGAAGAACAGAGAAGGGATGTTGAAGCAGAAGGAGTAGAGGATGGAAGATCCCTGATGTTGAGGAAGGTTCTCTTAAAACCAGAGGCAGAAGTTGAAAATCTAGTGCAGAGGAACAGTGTCTTCAGGAAAACTTGCAAGACTAAAGACAGAGTATGCAAGGTGATAATTGACAGTGGGAGCACTGACAACTTAGTACCCACAGATATGGTGGAGAAATTGGAGCTGGAGACAACTACACATCTGAATCCATACCAAGTCTCATGGTTGCAGAAAGGACACCAGGTAATGGTTACTAAACAATGCTTGGTTGAATTTAAGATAGGAGGATACAGCTTTGAAATTCTATGTGATGTAATTCCCATGGATGTATGCCATATTTTGTTGGGAAGACCATGGAAGTTTGATAGGAATGTCATTCATGATGGGAGGAAGAATACATACACCCTAGAGAAGAATGGTAGGAAACATATGTTGTTTCCAATAGAGGAGAAGAAAGGGAAAGAGGAAGCCAACATAAGCATACTTCTCATGAGCAGGAAGGAAATCCTAAAAGAAGTCAAGAAAGAACAGGATATGCAATTCATTGTGGTGAGGAAACCCAGAGTTATCCTTACAAGTACTTCGATGGATGATTTGCCTAAAGAAGTTCAGGAATTGTTGGATAATTTTGCTAACACAGTGGTCGATGAGCTGCCTAACTCATTGCCACCCTTCAGAAGTATCAACCACCATATCTATTTGATACCAGGAGAAAGTCTGCCAAACAAAGCAACATACAGATTGGCACCTCGAGAGAATGAAGAAGTGAAGAACCAAGTCCAGAAATTGTTAGACAAGGGTTTGGTGAGAGAGAGATTGAGTCCATGCGCAGTACCAATTTTGTTGAGTCCAAAAAAGGATGGAGGATGAAGAATGTGTACAGACTCAAGAGCCATTAACAAGATCACCATCAGGTATAGATTTCCTTTACCAGGAATGGATGATTTAATGGACTATTTAAGTGGAGAAAAATTATTTTCTAAAATAGATTTGAAAAGTGGATATCACCAGATTAGAATGAGAGAAGGTGATGAGTGGAAGACAACCTTTAAGACAAATGAAGGTTTGTATGAGTGGCTTGTTATGCCATTTGGCTTAACAAATGACCCAACTACTTTTATGAGGTTGATGAATGAAATACTGAAAGATTTCATTGGAAAGTTTGTGGTTATATATTTGGATGATATATTGATCTTTAGCAGGACTAAAGAGGATATTTTGAGACACCTGACACTAGTGATGAGGAGACTACAACAAGAGAAGTTGTTGATAAATCTAAAGAAGTCCTATTTTATGAAGAGAGAACTCATTTACTTAGGTTTTGTGATCTCTTTAAATGAACTGAAGATGGATCCAAAGAAGGTGAAAGAAATCAAAGAATGGCCATCACCAAAGAGTATGTTTGAGGTAAGGAGCCTTCGTGGATTAGCAAGATTCTATAGGAAGTTCATCAGAGACTTCAGTGGAATTTGTGCACCAATGATGGATACGGTGAAGAAGAAGCACAAGTCTTTTAAATGGACAGAGTACGCCGAGAGGAGCTTCCATATACTGAAGGAGAAAATAACAGAACGACCAATTCTGGTCTTGCCAAATTTTGAAAAGACATTTTAGGTGAGATGTGATGCAAGTGGAGTTGCAATTGGAGCAGTTTGAGCTAGGATAATAGACATGTTGTCGTTTTCAGTGAGAATTTGAATGATACCAAGAGAAAGTACTCCACACATGATAAGGAATTTTATGCCATAATTCAATCCTTGAATAAATGGAGACATTACCTTGTCCCACGGGAATTTTTCTTGTATAGCGATAACTATGCTTTACAATTCATAACCAGACAGGAAAAATTGAATCAGAGGCATGCAAAATGGGTTGAGTTTATGAAAATTTTTACTTTTGTCATAAAACATATTGTTGGGAATGCTAACAAAGTTGTTGATGCATTAAGCATGAGATGTTTGATTCTACAGGAATTTTAGGTGAAGACCTTGGCGTTTGAACACCTTAAGGATATGTATTGTGATGATCCAGGTTTCAAGGAAGCATACGAAGCATGTGTGAATCCTGTGCTGGGAGACAAAATCCAGTGGATAGAGTATATGATTCAAGAGGGATTGATGTTAAAGGGAAATCAGTTTTGCATACCAAAATGCTCAATGAGGAATAACCTTTTGAAGGAAAAACATAGTGGAGGATTGGCTGGACATTTCGGCCATGATAAAATATTTGCACAGTTGAGAAGTTCATACTATTGGCCAGGTATGAGAWCATAAGTGATAAAGTTTGTGAACAKATGTAGAATCTGCCAACATGCAAAAGGAAAAAKACAAAACACTAGATTGTATCAACCATTACCAATACCAGAGAGGCCTTGGGATGCAATAAGCATGGATTTTGTGTTGGGACTTCCAAGAACGCAAATAGGATTTGATTCCATATTTGTGGTGGTGGATAGATTTTCAAGGATGGAACACTTTATCCCATGCTAGAAGACTAGTGATGCAACAGATGTTGCAAATCTGTTTTTCAAGGAAGTTGTGAGACTTCACGGCCTACCCAGAAGCATTGTCTCGAATAAAGACACAAAATTTGTTGGTCATTTTTGGAGAACACTATGGAAGAAGTTGGGGATGGATTTGTCCTTTATCTCAGCTTACCACCCTCAGACAGATGGACAAACTGAGGTGGTAAACAAAATTTTGGGAAACTTATTGAGGCTTCTGGTCACTGAGCATCATAACCAGTGGGATCAGATTCTTCTACAAGCATAATTTGCATACAATGACTCACCAAACAGGAGCACTGGAAAGATCCCATTCCAAATATTGTATGGAATGCAACCCAGGGGAGTATTTGAGTTGAGAGACTTGGAACAGAGTGAGATCAGGAGTGTTGGAGCAGAAGATTTTGCTACAGAAATGAAAAATCTCCATAGCCAGTTCAAAGGACAGTTGCAGAGTTCTAACCAAGAGTACAAGCGTAGAGTTGATCAACATTGCAGAGAACTTCAATTTGAAGTTGGAGATCAGGTTCTGGAACATCTCAGGAAATAAAGGTTCCCTAGGGGAACATATAACAAGTTAAATATGAAAAAGATAGGGCCATGTAAGATCTTGAGGAAGTTTGATGCAAAATCCTATGAGATTGAGCTGCCAGATGATGTGGGCATATCGCCCATATTCAATGTTTCAGACCTGTACCCTTACAGGAAAGATGACACAGATGGATCAGAAGATCAAGAGAATATTCAGTGGGAGAAACAAATGCCTATAGCAGAAATACCACAGATGGAGAAGATCGTTGATCAGAGGATTGACAAAAAGACCAGGAGGAAGACCTATTTCGAATATTTGGTCAAGTGGAAGGGACACAGAATAGAAGATGCCAGTTGGGAAAATGAAGTTGACATCCAGAAGCATGGAAAGTCTATGTAGGAGCTCATGGAAAGGATTCCATGAATTTTTGTCAAGGGGAGTATGATGCAGGAGCATAGTTAGTGAGTACGCGAAGCAGGACCACTCAGTGCCTATGAATCTTTTCAGAATCTCAACGCTGATAGTTACGATGAGTATTTTGAAGCACGCCTGAACTCATCATCGGGAGATATTTTGAAGCACGCCTAAACTCAACGCCGAAAAATATTTTGAAGGATGCTTGAACGATTGCGAGTGAATTGGGAGTTTCCACTCCTGCTCTGGAATGCGACTAGACTAAGATAGTTGTTAGGTTAGGTTTTGGAGTAGACAAGTAGTCGAGGGGAACCCTAATAACCCTCTAAGATAAATAAAGGTTTTGTATGCCCAAATGAGAGGAGATTCAAGTTAGTAGGAGATTTCTGAGTTTGTAGTTGTTGTTTGATGGTAGTTGTAACCATTTTTATTTTGAATGAATACAACAGAGGAAAATTGATCCAATGTGTGTGGATGTTGTTATTTCTTGTGAATTTCCTGTTGTTGTTGTTTCTATAAGTGAATGTATGGAACTGTGAATGTTAGGATAAGTTTCAATTGTTTCTCTTCTGTTGAAATCGGTGCAAGGTGTGCACACAAAAACGCAAGGAGTGCATTGACGGGATCTGTTTCGGTTCCGAAGATTAGAAGAGACAACACAAAAATTTCCCTTTGCAAGGAGTGCAAATTGACTGGTGCAAGGTGTGAATAGTCATCCGCAAGAACTTAAAACTTGTGTAAGAGTCAGTTGCAAGGTGTGCATCGAGAAAAAGGAGGATGCCATGAGGGAGAGAAGAATTTCTTTTCAATAAATCCTTCGAACTGAGTTTATCGAAATCCCGAGAATGCAAGGAGTTCATGGGAAGTCAAAACCCTTTAAGGACCAATATCATAAGATACATCACTTTTCATAAGTGTTAACGAGATCTAAGAGTGGGACTCGTAGGAGGAGCAAAGGTCGAAAACCCTTAAAGGCTTAGAAAATCTTCTAAGTCGAAATAAATCTGAAGCTCTGGAGGAGGAGCGACAATGGTTGTTGGATCGCAGCGCAAAGTATCAACAATCATCTAATTCAAGACAAGGTCCATGAGCTTTAATGCTTGACACACACAGGAGAGAGAACCCATCAAGGTTTGAGACTTGAAACTCCTGAAGTCCAACGGAGTTTCGGATTTCCAAAGTGAAATATCAGTCGTTCGATCATCTAAGTCAGACTTGAGCCGTCAGATTAGTCGAAGTGAACATCAGGCATTGGATCAATCAAGTGAATTTGAGCTGTCAGATATCGTGAGCTTAGAAGGAAGGAAGTTTGAAACTTGAGATCCCCGGAGCACGAAGAGCCGGAGAGCCGAAGCGAAGCTGGACTGTTAGATCCAAAGGGGTACGTGTCGACAGGTCATGAGATCTAGAGGAAGGCAAAGGCAAGGAATTTAAACACCCGAAGCAGGAAGAGTAGAAGAGTCAAGGGTTGTCGATCTGTCAGTGGACACTTGTCAGCAAATCGCGAGCTCCGGGAAATTTGTCATGGGATTTTCAGTTTGAGAACTGAGATTTTTGAAGTCTGAAACCCGAAGGAGATTTCGACCGTCGATCAATAGGAGGGCCACATGACCGTTGATCCAAGTTGAAAGGTCAAATGTCCAAAGTGAAGACAGGACCATTGATTGTGAGGACAGGTGCCCGCAGATCATCAGCTCCAGAAGATTGGAGTACGGAAGGAAGCAAGGTTTGAGGTTTCAAACCCTCAAATTTCGGAATCACGAAGCGATTTGGACCATTGATCCCAAGAAATAGATCTCGGTCATCCGTTTGAGAGCACCGTCAAGATTGTGAGATCGATGGTCATCTCGCATATCGGGGACATAAGGTTCTCAGCCTTTACGAGGTTTAGGGCAACGCAGGATGGAGACCACTGTCTTAGAGAAAAGACACGTGGAGGCCCAGGGTGAATATCGGGGCAAAAAGCGGTTTGACCCCAACCCACTCTTGAGTGCGCCCGAAATCATGTGTAGGCGTGAGGTCATCGCCCAATGTCACATCTGAGGAGGGGCTGAGAGAAAAGGTGCTAACACCAATTCTAATATTTCACAGAATGTGAAAGGAAAGGTCGTGGGTATTGTGAGGCCTGCGCAGGGAGTCGAGAGGACCTGTGTCTAATACAAAACGAAACCAACAAGGTTTCAGAGAGTCGTTCGTCTACATAATCAAACATCT
>SNQJ01S0070520.1:68082-80296 GCA_010110895.2 Picea sitchensis
TGTGGCACATTTGTTAGGTGGGGGGTTCATTGTTGACAGGTGGCGTAACAACAAGCGCTTAGAGAAAAGTGGAAGCGGTGATCCGGATTATTTTCGGCATGAAATGAGAGCGGAGATATAACACAGAAATATTCAGAGATATTACGAGAGAGACAATATAACAGAGATATAGCGGAAATAAAACAAGAGTCACAGATATACAATAATACACAATTTCTATTAATGAAATAAATGTACAGAGACTGTGAAAATACAGAGTGAAAGACTCGCTAGAATGGTGGCATCTTATCTCTGAGAAGAGATGTGACGGCTATTCGCATTCGCAAGAAGATGATTATTACAATGAGGCTCTAAGGGCCTTTTTAACATAAGTAAAATAAAAAACCCTAACCCCGAAAGATGAAAAGCCAAAAGGTTTTTGGGCCCCAATGGGGGTAGTTGATACATCAACTTCCCAGGGGCGTAACTTTTGCATACGATCTCCGTTTTGGGGGCTCAATAGCTCGTTCGAAAGATATATCCGAGAACTACAACTTTTGGGTGAGAAACATCGATCTACGATCCATGTTGCTCCCCGGTTTCTCAAAAAAACATCGTTTAGGGCCTCAAAATGGCCCCGGAAGTTAAAAACTGCTAAAAATAGTAAATTACCAAAATTGTCAGAAACATGTTTTGGGCGAGTTGGAGAAGGTGGGTGGCCACCGATATCCACGTGGATCATTGGGAGCTTCAACATCAAGGAAATAGAAACTTGAGAACTTTAAATTAAAATTATATTAAATTAAAATGTAAATATTTTTTTTCCATTATTACAAATACATAATTTATTACAAATATGTTCAATGTATTTATTCAAAATATCAAAGGCTAAAATACAAGTAAATATTATTTCAAAATTTAGTTAAGTAAAAAACTTAGTAATATTCACTTTATAGTTGTGGATACGAAATTTTTTTAATGCATGTATATTTTCCTTCAAGCCCAAATTAAATATGAAAGTCCAATAAATCAATACCCTATCCATGACAAGCATTTGCTCATTGACTTTCATTGTATTTTCATGTTACAAGAGTAGTATTATTTAGTTTTTTCCAATTAGAACAAAAATAATGCTTCAAATTTACAAAGATGTTTGAAGTTTATATATGCAACATTTAATTTTAAAAAGATGTTAAAATTATATATATATATATATATATATATATTCAATTGTATTTCTCATTTTCTAATCGAATCTTTATGGATATTAAAGTTTAAATATCATGTTAAATATATTCATATAATTATTAGAAGAAGTTAAATTAGTAATTTCTATATTGTAGCTGTTGCAATAGGAGAAATGTTGTCTTGAAGTGAGCTTCAATTTTATTGAAATAAGATTTAAAATGTATCATATCTAGATACATTGTAATCTAAAATATTTTATATATTTTTTAATATATATTATTACCACTCCCAACTTCAAGTTTCTTAATTTCTAATGAAAGTTGCTTTGAAATTGCAAGTCCTTTCCATGTATAGTGTTGCAAATATATTCTATTAAAAGAGCACCACAAGGCTGATATAGGCTATAAGCTCTATGGATAATTTATATCTTAGAATGAATTGTAGGGAAGTTACTTATCATTTCTAAAATATAAATTCTGGTGGTGTAAAAAGAGTATTGTTTAAAGTTTCATCTTTTGATAGAAATTTTTTGCTTTTTAAACTTTTTATCTTTTAATTTTTCATAGAATTTTTTTTATTTTTTTTTCATAAGAATTGATTAAACAAATTTATTTTAGTGAAACTTTTTTTTTTGGTTTTGTCTAGCTGTTCTAGGAAATGGTTTTTTTTTTTTTGCCAAAATCGGGTGATATAAATTTACTACAAAAATAATCTAACAAAATTCAAAAAAAAAATCATCATTTCTTAAAACTTATAGCCCAGTTTCCAGAGTTTATTACCACATAAAAACATATTAAATAAATAAGTGGGAGGATGTGTGTACCAAACAATATTAAATAAATATTCTAAAATAAAATTAAAAGAAAAATAATCTTATGTCCGCTCCAAAAAAAAATTAGAAGCATCTTGTTAAACAGTTTTGCACCTCAAAAGATTGATCCGTCTGAACGCTTTGTAGAACCATAATTAAATAGATCTAAACTGGTAGCTCTAAATTCTTACTACTACTAGGTTCGTACCAGAGATATTTAGCTTTACCACACTGAGAAAGACAGAAAAACTACCATATCAGAACCAGAGAACACCAAAAACTGTTCCATGTATACTGTTGCAACACTGAGAAGACAGAAAAACTTTCAAATTGCAGGTCGTTTCCATGTATACTATTGCAAATATATTCTATGAAAGCGCACCACAAGACTGATGTAGGCGATAAGCTCTATGGATAATTTATATCTTGGAATTAACTGCGGGGAAGTTGAGAAACTTAACATGTGGAAAATCGAAATTTTGGTGGTGAAAATGAGTTTTATCTTTTGAATTTTTCTCTGAAATTTGGTGATTTTTTTAAATAGGCCTTTTCAGATAAGATACTGTATAGAAGTCGGATTATACCAACTCAACCAGTACCTACAGTTCCAACAATTTGAGTAAAACTAACACATCCACAAATTAAAACGTTTACAGTAGGCTCTTTTTAAGTGCGGATAAGATATTTATAGTTCGTTTATTTAATGTGAAGTACGAAAACATATGACCAGATTCCAGACTTTATAGCTATAAATTCCTCCTACTACTACTAACTTCGTACCAGAGAAATTTAGCTTTACACCACTGACACCGACAGAAAAACTAGCATATCAGAACCAGAGAACACCATAAACTGCTCGTGACGATGTCTCCCGCGTATTCACCCTAGACTCATGTATCGGACAAATAGATTATTATTTTGAGAAATACCTAACTTGTGTCAAACTCTAGATTATTATTTTGAGAAATACCACAGCGGCCTCGGCAACGGCTGGGTGGCTGTACACAACCGTAATTCTCTTCCTCTCCCCTAATTCTCTTCCGTACTTCTCTGAGCTCTCTATTCATCCCCAGCGAGCTTTCGGAGGATATAGAACGCTGCAAATGCTATGGAGGGAAAGCAGTTTAATGATCGTTCTGGTTTCATTTGAAAGCATATATATAGGAGAGAGAGGCTTCGATCTGGTACTAAATGGTTGGAAATATGAGTAATCTGCTGCCGTCAAACGTCAAACGCGAAAAATTGGTGTCAGGGGACGAAACGACCAGTCTAGAAAACTTGCTAGAAGGATGGGCACGAGTCCACGACTCCAAGACTCACGTTTCGTTGCAGTACCTTTCATGGAATGGCAGGTTTCAATTCGTACGCGATGGTGAGTCTCATTCGGCAAGCAATATACAGCAGCGGAGTCTTAAAGAATTTGCACACAGGATGGCCATGCAACCACGCTCTTAAAGAATTTGCACACAGGATGGCCGTGCAACCACGCTCGTGGGCTTCCATACGCTTGGGCATCTATGTTCACATTCACATTCACATCCATGCTTCCTTCCTCTATCGGAACGTTACAAAATGGTATCAGAGTCCTGGTTTAAACACTAAGCTTGGATGGGCTATGTTAGTGGAACCAGAAACAAAAGTTTCGGAAAATAATTGTTGTCAAAATGGACAAAACTCAGGGTCAGAGCCTATGGTTTCTACTCGGAAACTGGATGACCCATGAACGAGAAATTCGACTAAGAATTTTGAGGTAAAGAGTGCCAGAAGGGCATTGAAAGAATACTTGGAGTGTGTTCTGAAACACAGGAGGTGTAACAAGTTTAAGAAATGTCCACAGAGAAAGAAATCACAACATTTGTGGTGTTGGGTCGTTAGATTTGGGCGAGAGCAAGATAAGCCGTCAGATCAAGCGAAGATTAAGTCATGACCGTCAGATCTCGTTGAAGGGAGATCGACGGCGGGGAGCCATTGCAGAGATTGGGAAGGAAATTAAAGCTTGAGCAAGTTTAGTTTCCGCAATCACTCCGGGCCGTTGATCTTAGCGGCTCTTTAAAACACGACTGTCGATCTTGCAAAGTGAGATAAGCACCCAAAGGTTAAGTCGAGGTCACAACTCTCGGTCACCTGTAGAGAAACCAGAGCGAACTTCGTGCAATTCCTGTCTGTTGATCATGTTATCGCTCCAAGAGTCACCCACAGACTGCAAATGGGGGTAGGCCTGGTAACATTAAATTTGTTTCAAGTGGGTTTAACGTCGGGAGTCAGGCCGAGACTACAAAGAAAGGAAAATATAATAGAGGTTGTTGCAGATCAGTCCTAGACCGTTGGGCTATGGATTCATAAGTATCGTGCTTAATGAAGGCATTTAAACTGCGTATCAGACAAAGGATTTATGTGGTGATGAGGAGAAGGAAGACAAAATGTGTCTGAGTGATAAATGATGAAACATGGGCAAGATGACAACAGATCTTCTACCCCCTCAGGAATCCATAGATCAAAGATGCTACATCCAAACAAGAAACAAAACAACAAGCATCTAAGTGATAAACAATGAAAGATGGGAAAGATGACAATAGATCCTCGACCGCCTCAGGAATCCATAGATCAAAGACTGCTCTTCATTATTATTAAACAAGCGAAGACTGCTCTTCATTATTAAACAAAGGTTGCCTTTCAAGATTCAATCCAAGAAGCAATATCTTATCATCATCATATGAGTCAAAAATAGGTTGCTCATATCTAGGATTTTTAGAGACAGGGTTACAAAGAGTATCAGCTTCCCGAATAGACTCAATTTTTGTACTCCTTATTGAGACAACAGATAAATTTTTCATCTAATGCAGATGAACAAAGAAGGGAGAGATGATTCATCATCCAAGGCATCTTCTTCATTCTCACAGCCTTCATAGGAATCAATTATATCCTGAACACAGTCTTTATACTCCTCACAACAACTATGACAAATTAACTCAGAGGAGTAAAACATTTGACAATGAATATTGAAAGCTGCATGAAACTCTTTGAGTGAAGAAACGCTAGAAAGCTCAAAAGAGTGATACAAAATACGAGCCTCTCCTTGAAGAGAGTACATAAACAAATTCATACGTATGTCTTCATGATGGATGTCAAGCTGCTGCATCAAAGCATGAAACCCTAGAGCATGTTCAAGAGGGTTGTCATTCTCTCCTTCATAAAATATTGGCAACAGATATTTCCATTCATCAATTTGAGGCACGGGATTTGGATAACCATCTACAAATGATAAATTTAGTGGCGAAAACCTCCTGGCCAGAATAGCCTCCATAGCACTTTGATTTGTCTCCTTTCAATGGAGTCACCAACAAATTTTGCACAGTGGATTCGCCATGGTGAAAGATAAGCAGTCAGAACAATGTGTCCAACTTCAATTCACCATCTAAAACTGGATCTCTTCGTTGTCGTTCTCCCATGAAAGATATCTTCACTTCTGTCCCCGACAACATCGCCATTAATTTTATCACTCCAAGATTCACCCCCAGGCTACAAATGGGGGTAATCCTGGTAACATTAAATTTGTTTCAAGTGGTTTTAACATCGGGAGTCAGGCCAAGACTGCAAAGAAAGGAAAAGATAACAGAGGCTATTACAGATCAGTACTGGACCGTTGGGATATGGAGTCATAAGTATCGTGCTTAATGAAGGCATTTAAACTACCTATTACACAAAGGATTTATGTGGTGATGAGGAGAAGGAAGACAGAATGTGTCTGAGTGATAAATGATGAAACATGGGCAAGATGAAATCAAATACTCTTCCTCCTCAGAAATCCATAGATCAAAGATGTTACATCCAGAAAAGAAGAAAAACAACAAGCGTCTAAGTGATAAATGATGAAAGATGGGAAACATGACAACAGATCCTCTACCACCGAGCAGGAATCCATAGATCAAAGATGTTACCTCCAGAAAAGAAGAAAAACAAGCATCGTCTGAGTGATAAACGATGAAAGATGGGAAAGATGACAACAGATCCTCTACTGCCTCAGGAATCCATAGATCAAAGATGATACCTCCAGAAAAGAAGAAAAACAACAAGTGTCTGAGTGATAAATGATGAAAGATGGGAAAGATGACAATAGATCCTCTACCACCTCAGGAATCCATAGATCAAAGATGCTACATCCAGATAAGAAACACAAAACAACATGTAAACTAAGAAGACAGTCTAAGTAAAACAACTCAAAGGAATCTTCAATAACATAATATTTTACTATCCATGCCCCTCAGGCTTACAAACTGAAAAATATAGTGCCCTGCTCCTAAAGCTCTCTTGGCTCTCTGACCTCTGAACCCCCTTCCCTTCACTTTTATCTCCTTCTTTTATACCCAGAATGGTGGTCAACAAATAGGAATCCTATATGGCCCTCCTATCATAGGGTTCTTCACGTCGTTCTTTCTTCTGTCAGAAGGCAAGTTGGATCAACATGGGTCTACTGGAGAAACTTCCCTCTGTGGTACCTTGGGCTAAAAGTCCTGTATCTATGACCAGACCCTCCATGCTTTCTATTTATGGGGTGAGTCGAGGTTTCAACCACCACTCCCTCGTTTTATTAATTGTTCTTCTCTCGGGATTGGGATGAGGATTTTACGCCTAGAAGGCCACCACGTGTTTCTCACGGATTGGGCCCTGGATAAGCATGTGAATTCGGGCCAAAAAAGTCAATCCTTGTTCATTAGTTGAATCCTCCTTAGGATCGGGACGCGACATGATGACTAGGGGGTGGCCACGTGCTGTCCTCGGATACGGCGTTGAACGAGCATGTTATTTCGGGGTCGTTGAAAGTGGTTTGGCCCCACACCGCTTTTGGTCCCGAAATGCACCATCTTCCACCACATAGCTTCCCCGCAATACCATGGTTTGCATTTCGACTTGCTTTTGGATTTTAACACCCGTGCAGCTTGTGGCGTCGAAATGACTGGAGGTCGTTGATATGGCCGTGATATGTGATCTGGGCATGCTTGCTATTTTAGCATCCCCACTAAAATTTATCTGCCCGCCAACTATGGAATTCCTCCAACCTCGCTCAAACATGGCGCTTAATTGAACTACGCAAAGGATCTTCGCTGCTATAAACTACAACTGCCTGATGCCTGTGTTCATAGTTGTCATCTACGACCCTGAACAACTTCATGTGATAACATTGGCTCCACAGGGGATGGGATGCTCCCTGTGAGTTTCCAAGAACGAGCAGTTCCAGTGCTTTAGCTTTTGGGTTGTGGAGTCGAGCTCAAATGCATTTCTCTAGAGACGACGGGATTACATGTACACTGCTTAACTTAAAAAGAAAAATAAACACACATGCTCCAAAATGAGCTTATTTATGTACAATCCTAAACTAACTGATTTTTACAATGCACTAGGTGAAAACAAACTTCCACCAGAGCTATTCAAGTAACTTCCTAACTAAAAAATTATTTACTTTGTCACTGATCAGCAAGGGACAATAAAACTGTGACATAAAATTAATTACATTTTTTAGGTTTCCTCCTAATGATGAAGGTAAGATAAAGATTGGAGGCTTCAATACATTAAGGAAATGCAACTCCATGTATTCCCCTACAGGGTCATAAAATAGGTGATAAAACCTACTAGGTTGGTAATAGAAAGCATGCTCTGCTTTACATCTTCTCACATATGATTGAATGTCTGTGGAAAGAACAGATGACTGAAAGGTTGATGCAAACTGTTGATCCACTTCTCTTTTTCCTTCTCTGATAACATCTGCTATGTGATGGCAAGAAATCTCCTCATGTATATCAATGGATGGTTGTTTCTCCTTAACATGTTGCTCTTGGTATAAGATTTCATTTTCGTCAGAACGACGGTTGCTAATGATTTTTGCTTCTAAGACAAAAAACACCTTAGGATCTTCATCACTGTCTCCATAATGATCAAATTAAGGAGGAGTCTCAAATGACATACCAAGAGGTATTTCCTGCCGAACAAGCAAAGATTGTTCTTCATTATTAAACACAGGCTGCCTTTCAAGATTCAATCCAGGAAGCAATATCTTATCATCATCATATGAGTCAAAAACAGGTTGATCATATCTAGGATTTTTAGAGATAGGGTTATGTTAGCACTCGAAGTCGCTCCTGGATTTCTTGCAGAAGCAGAGCCCAACGCCCATCAGTTTTTATGTCACGGTTTGATAGGTGGGTGATCAAATGGGTAGAGACTCGAACATGTATCGCTTCAAAATAGGAACTGTTTCTGATAACAAGGAACAAAGGAGGTCTTGACCCAACTTCAGTTAAGAAATTGATTTAAAGATGGGCAGGTGGAAGACTTGGGAGAAGAATGGACAAACTATCTCAGGCAACAGGCCTTTCGGTAGCTCGTAGAGGAAAAACTCTGAAAACAAGATCCGCTTGGTTCAGGGCTTCAAGAAACTGAAGGGAAGACTTGACTGGATCCTCCAATTCCAAGTCGTTCAGTACTGAGAAATTCACAGAGACTGTTTAGAACAACACAACTGTTACAGTGATCCAACATACATCATCCTATAACAGTCACAACTTGACTGGATCCTCCAATTCCGAGCTTCTCTAATACAGTATACACAGAGATATGAAAGAAACTGACATTCATCAGGCAAGAAGTCTCAAGAGTCCAGAAAATAACCAGAACACAATTCTTCATTAAAGTTTTTACAACTGGGAGTCTTTCTCAACCATTGATCCCTACAAAAATACAATTATTGAGTTTATATACTCAGAAAATTCTCCTAGCGGCGACCTGTTCAGTCCTTCCAGGCTTCGTGTCCTTTCAGCCAAAAATGGGACGAGTAATCACTGTTGGACCCCACCTCATCTGTGTATGGCCCCTGCAAGAGGAGTAGTTGGGTCATTAATAGCCGGGCTAGCATGCACAGACCTTCTCCGTCCGGCCGAGGGTTCAGCATGGCCTCTCTCTGAAAAGTTGGGTACACAGGACCCTCTCGAGTGGACTGCTCGCCAGGCCCTCCATACCCCAAACTTAATGAACGACAGGAGGTATCAACCACTCGATCACATATTCATTTATTCTGAGTGAAAACCAGGATCGAGGTCTCACCAGTCGGCACCTCGAGACCACGATGATCCCTTCGACGATCAAACCCGACACCTTTGGCCCCTTTACGCACAACTCCTTTCCTCCCTGGTGACCATGGGCTGTAATCTTGAGTTTAATTTCAAAGCATTGTCGGCACTTCGAGGATCGCGGGTGAGAAAGGAACATGACCTTTCCTCTTCAAAATCCCGATGAGCGAACTGTCGAGAGAGCTCAAATGGGCACCACGCATCCTTGAAAACAGATGGTCCCAAATTCACCCGACGCTGCTGTGGGTTCGGGCTCGGGACTCTCCCGGCATCTCACGCATCAGAACATAACGAAGTTTCTTTTTGTGCCTTGGAGTCGCGATGGGCGAAACGCCGAGATGGCCCAATTTTCTGCCAGGTGCTCCCTTTAGATGGATGGCTGAAAATGCTTCGTGATGTCGCGGGCCCCAGCTTCGGCGTTTTGGACGCTGTCGGGGTTCGGGGTTTCGCGATGTTCGAAGACATAAAACCTTCACTCCACGAACTCCCAAATGCCGAAATGGAATGGATGAGTGCCGCGTGTCCTTAAGATGACCGACCGAGGTAACATTCTCCGCTTAACAGGGGTCAGTGCTCATTCTCAGGATCACTTGATGTGACCTGGTACTAGGACCGTGCGTCGGGCTTTGAAGGGAGCTTATCGGCATTTCAGGTTTCGGGGTTTTGAGATGTGAAATGACGAGGGACTTTTACCCCTCGAACTCCCGAATGCCGATATGCGGATGTGACCAGATCTTGTGCCACGCGTCAATGGACCGGATGACCCAAACTTAGCTTTAAAATATAGGCGCTTTCTCTTACACTATATATCAGGTAACTTGGCAGCCCCGATATCCCGATGACTGTTGATCTGCTTCGTGGATAGATCTCGGCTGCCGGCAGCAAAACCTTGCCCGCTCGCTTGACTCGTAACCGGAGAAGAGATCCTTCTGCTGCTGCGCTTGGGTGTTTCCCGTTCATCCTGCAGACCTGGGTCCCTTGTGCCTAGGACACGAAATGTCGCTAACATTAGGCTCCATGGGGGATAGAGTCATCCCTGTGATGCTCTAAGAACTCATTCCGCAGCTTCAGTGCCTTGCTGTTGGGCTATGGAGTCATGCTCAAAACATCCTGCTGCTGAAATTACATGCTGAAAAATAAAAGTAACAAAATAAAGCTACATGCTCAAAGGAACTTATTTATATACAGTCCTAATGCTAGTAAAATATTTTACATGGGCTAGGTGAAAGAAAACTACACCATAGCCATTCAAGCAGCTTCCTGGATAGAAGCTCCTTCCTCCTGTCGATGATCACCAACAGATAGTGTAACCGTGACAGCAGAACGACTACACTCTTCAACTTCTCCTCACAAGGTGAAGTTGATATGGAATAAGGCGGCTCCAAGGCATAAAGGATATGCCACTCCATGTATTCGCCGACAGGGTCATAGAATGAGTGGCGAATTTCGGAAAATTGGTGACAGGCAGCCTCCTCTGCTACAGAGTTTCTCACATGCGGCCGAATATCTCTGATAAGCATAGGTGGGTGGATAACTGAAGTAGGCTCGCTGATCTCAGGCAGTGGCTGCTTGCTGACTGGCTTTGGAATGAAATATGTGCTCAGCTGCTCTTCTAGTTCTTCCTCGTCTTCTCCGTGCACTCCCCCATATTGTAAAAAAGGAACGGCCTCCCGATCCTTCCTTTCAATCCCAAATGTAAATACATCATGGGAAATCTTGTGAAGGAAGAAAGAACAATCCTCTTCCACAATGGATTCTTTGTTCAATTCTGAGACAACAGGCTCATCGGGGGCAGATGCTAACGTGTCCAAGAAATCTTCAATAATATCTTCAAAAGAACTACTTAAATCATCTGCCTCGAACACTGGAAAATCCTCTTCGCTGTCTTCAGATTCCAATTTTGTACACTGGGGAGTGGGGAATATCGCCTGCTCCACTAGTTCACTCAGGTCATCTTTTTCCTCCCAGGATGGAAAATCCTCTGCACAATCTTCATATTTCAACCCTTCTAATTGGGCAGAGAGATATTTCACCTTCTCCATCAGCTCACTCAGGGAATCCTCTCCCCCCCTGGGATATTCATCACTTTCATAACCCACCTTTGATGCAGACAAATGGGGAGGAGAAAAGAATGATTTCTGATCCAGGTCGTCAGAATCATCCTCACAGCCTATGTCCAAAACAACTTTATCCGGTATGGAGTTGTGGTATCCCTCACTACAGTTATGAAAAACTAACACAGAGGGATAAAACTCTTGACAATAGGTAGTGAAGGCTGCATGGAAATCACTGAGTGAAGAAATGCTAGCAGAGGGTAAAGAATGATACCATTTACGTGCATCCCCTGCTAACGAGAACATGAACATTTTCAGTAATACATCCTCATGATGTATCTCCCACTGATGCATGAGTTCATGAAACTCACTGAGGTGCTGAGCAGGGTTGTCCTCTTCACATTTTCCAAATATGGGAAAATAATTGCCCCATTCATCCAGAGAGGGGACAACATTAGGAAAACCAAGAATAGCAGAAATATTAAAAGGAGCAAACCTGCGAGCAAGGATTTTCTCCATATCGAACCAGTGGAGTCGCCAATCGATCCTTGAACCATGGAGTCACCAGGTGAAAGATGTGCAGCTCCGAATGTGTCTGGTCCTTGTTCACCATCAAAGGCCAGATCCTAACATTGTTGTTTCCCCAGGAAGCTTCTCAGGCTGAGAAAGCAGCGACTGAAACCTTCTTGAGAAAGCTCCTTAGGGTCAGCTTTCAGGTGTGCTAACAGTAGCCACAGCTCAAACAGTGATGTGGAAACAATGGAGTCACCACAGTGGAGTCGCCAGGTGCACAGTAGCAATCTTTAAGGGCTTTGATGTCTGATGCACCTTCAGAATCAGAGGCTCAATGTCGTTCTGCCCAGGGAAAATCTTCAACTTCGTCCCAAGCAACGGTGCCATAAATGTTATCGCTGGAATTCGCTCCTAGATTGCTTGCAGAAGCAGAGCCCAACGCCCATCAGTTTTTATGTCACGGTTTGATAGGTGGGTGATCAAATGGGTAGAGACTCGAACAGGTATCGCTTCAAAACATGAACTGTTTCTAATAACAAGGAACAAAG
>SNQJ01S0070521.1:24523-43739 GCA_010110895.2 Picea sitchensis
GGATGCAATCTGTTATGTGACTCCTTTTCCCTTAATGAATTGGAGTTGGAACATTTCCTGTCCAGAACCCATTCATAAATATCACTCAGCCCTTTGGGAAGAAAATTCTAAGAATGCATTTTATGAGGTTCGTCATTTTATTATAATTTCTATGCATAAAATATTTTTTGGATGCGAACCCCCTCGCATTTATGATGCAATCACAGAAAAGATTAAAGAAATTGTCGGCTGGCTTATTGAGGAGAATTTTTCCTACATTAGGGTTTACGGTTGTTCCATTCCCCCCCATGCACTCCCTAAATTCCTACCGGACAGATTGGTGTGCAGGGAGGTATCCCATCAGATAGTAAAGGGCGGCGTTGGATTAGAACTAAAAGAAGCTCAGAAGAAGTCATGGCCAACTTTCCCTGTACATATTGGAAAATTTTCTTTATTAAATCTAGGCCATTCTAAGGTAGAGGATGAATCATTAGAAGAAGAGAAATTAGTAGATATCAAGAACATAAGGTATGACCACTACCAAGTAATAAGCAGACATTTTATACATTGTAATCTAAAATCCTATGAGCATGAAACATCTATCTATGATGATGTATTCAAGGATGTTAAATCCTATGAAGAAGTACTGAACAGAGTATAGCCCATGTCACTTGACTCGAAGACTGGATTCACATCATTCCAGGGCCATAGGCGAAGTTGCCTACCTAAGGGTTTTCAGGGTGAAGTTTCGACCCCACCTCCAGAACAGGAAGGGCCTCCCCCATGGTTTGAAACAAATACACAGGATACCTTCCCAAGACATAGAGGGTTCCCAAACAAAAGAATCAAAGACAAACAAATGAAAAGAGCTGGAAACAACCCCATAAATCCATAAGGATGTTCCAGAAAAGACAGGAGGAACAACATCAACAGAGCTCGGTAGTCCCATCACTTCCTTAACCCCATTGCAGTCAACTTATGGAACCCCCCACGAAGGAGCTCTGTATGTCAGTGATCTAGAGCCAATTTCAAGGGATGAGATCCCTCCATTAGATTAATTTTTCAGTAAAAATAGAAGAGCAATCTTGAAACAGGAAATCCATCCAAGAGGCGAGGGGATGATTAAAAAACATAGGGTCATTATAGATGGAAAGAATCTTAAAGATGGAGAATTTGCTACAGAGTTAGTAGGTACGATGGGAGCTATAGCATCGGCAAATATATATTATGTTGGCAGTTTAACAACCATGCTCGAACAAAAAGACCAAACAATAACTCAAATACAAGACAAATTGAAAGAAGATGAGAGAAATATCAGTAGGGGATTACAAAAGGGTCTAGAACAAGCTATACTAAAAGATATTCAAGAAATTCAGAAAATGAAGATAGGCTTAGAAGAGGCAAAATAGATAAATACAAGTCATGCAGGAACAGGTCCAAAAGCAGAAAGAAGAAAATAAACAGTTACAAGATAAAATTAGTTCTATCACTAATCAAGTAGTAGAACTTGAAATTTTCAGGGCACAAGCATTGGGAATACATTTGAAAATAGAAGGAGAACAACAGAAAGTGTTTTTAAATCTGGAAGTAGTCCATAATTACTTTCAAGAAACAAATAAATCCTTGGAGAATGTTCTCTAGAAGGAAAGGGAAGTGAAAGTGGCTAGAACGACTTTCCAAAAGGTAGTAGCCTTCTCAACAAAGGAAGAAGACGGAAGGATTCATAATTATCCATTTCAGAACAGGTTAAAGGAGACGTAATACTTAAAGTGTGGGAAGCAGACCTGGCCAAATATAAAAGAATAACCAGAGATGTCAATGATGATTTCCAGGGAATTTTTGATCTCTTAGAAAGGACTTCATTGAATATCAGAAAAAATGATTGTCCTGGATTATTAAGTGACATTAAAATTTCCAAGCACGAGCGAAGGTTCAAAGAAGAACTGGAAGACATGAAGATAGAGATCTCAAAAATTAAATTAATCAATATCACAGAAATCAATAGATGGATGGTGACACCGAACCTAAAGTTGCAAACTATCAAGTTCACAGGGAAGATGATAGAAGATCGTTTGCTTGAATTATAGAAAATATTCTTCATGTTTGAAGCAAAAGAGATACCAGATGCTCCCAGAGTTTTTGTGAAATTTTTGGGAAAGTGTGTTCACTGTCTTGAGGCGGAAAAAGGAAGTTCATCAACACAAACGTAAAAGAATTTTTTCGAATATTTTCATCATTAGAAGTTAGAAAAGAAATGTAAATGGTTGACATTATTCATATATGTAACCGTAATCTGCTTATTCACCAATGAGAAAATATTTGATGAAGATGTATAAATATATTTTCAAAAGACTAAGAAAGGGCTTTTTGATTTTTGGAGAGAGTCAATTGTATTAACAATTTTCTAATCCATCATAATATATGATACAGACGAGATTCTGAATCCTACCAATTTGTTGCTATGTGTTCTTTAACCCTGTTTACTATACTTTGTTATGTTTTCCGTTCAATGTTTTTCTAATGAATATTCAATTTGAAGTTATTTGTAAACATCTTTTATAGTTCATATTGATTCATATATCAAATTATTTACAGATTTTCCTCTGAAATTGCTATCAGTGATTTTAAGACCTGTGAATCATTAGAACCTTAATACTTAACTTTTCATTAGAAATCTCATTTTCCTTCTTCATTACATGTTACAATATGAGATTCTTTATTGATTAAAGCCTCATATTTTTTCAGTAGTAATTCTTTGTTATTTTATAATTCTCAAATTTTTACAAATCTAGAAATCGACCTCGAATGTATTTATGTTAGTGTTTTGAATTTCAAAACTATTTTTCCTATTCTCATCTCTTGAAAGATTGAAGTGACATCTGATTAAATTCTTTCACAATTAAATAAAATCTTAGTCTCCATGACTGTTCCAAATAGCAGACAACCCAACATTGAACCTAACCTTCAAGATCAAACCAGTATTGCTTTGAACATATTTAATACCATCCTACAAAAAACAACTAACTGGGTCGAATTAGAACGTTCATGAGCTGCTATTGAGAGAGATATTAGCATCCAAGAACAATGGGAATCTAGAAAGAGACAGTTGAGAAACTGATTCGGCTTCACCCTTCCTTTTCAATTCTTATTCTCAAGTTATTCTTTTTAACATTTATGGATGCCTTGACGGTATACTTTACAACCTTAAAATATAAACTCAGGAACAACATCTTTTTGGCGTCGTTGTCGAGGAACGAAGAAGTGAATCTTTTCTCTGGGAAGAATGACATTGACATTTTATGTCTTTCATAGTGAACAATGATAGAAAACCTTCTAAGGATACTAGTATTTTTCACTTGGCGACTCCACGATAACTAAACTGGCTATTAGCGGAAAGAACACCAGAAAAAACCTATACAACAAGCAAAACTCTCCAGTCTCCGATGCGGAAAATATTTTAAAATCATGAAAATCACTTAGACAAGTCTTTTTACCCATACATACTATATGTCATCCTGACTTTATGCAGTTGAATGTTTCAGAAACTCTTGAAAGATCTGTTTCTCTTCCCCTCTCATACGATACGTTCTCTTTTCTTGAGGTTTCCTCCCCTGATTTACGAGAATCTTATGCTCACACATTTCGAGCTTCAGCCTCAAATCTAAACATGGTTTCACAAGGAGGTGCTAGAGTTGGAGGTGGTGCCCCTGGAGGACCAGCAGGTGGTCAAGTAATGCTTCCTGGAATCTTCGCTAAAGTAGCTGCTAGATATGCTCCCCTTGTCCTTCTCGTTCCTCTGCATGATCTCCCCGAAAATTATATGAAAAGTCTTCCAAAATTTACAAGGGAAGGGGATCTGACTACCCAAGAACATATAAAATTTTTCGACCAATTTGTTGATATCCTCGGAATAGAACACGAAGATGTCTATTCTAGACTCCTCATTCAAACTTTCGAAGGACAGGTGAGGACCTGGTTCCGATCCTTAGCAGCTAGGTCTTTAAGATCTTATGAAGAAGTTGAAAGTGCTTTTATTAGACAACGGGGAGAGAGGAAGGACCACCTCTATTACTTCATTGAATTTGGAGGCCTTAGAAAAAAAAACTTTGAATCAGTTCTATAATTCACACAAAGGTTCAACAAGTTGTATAATAAAATCCCTATCGAAGTTAATCCTTCACAACACGTAGCAAAGATGACTTTTGCTGGTGCTTTTGATCCCGATTTCGCCTTATTATTGAGAGAAAGGAGATCAACAGATCTCACGAAAATGCAGGATGATGTTCTTGAGGTTGAATCAAACATGATGGCATCAGGGAAATTAAAAGAAAAAACATAAAATGGAAACAAAGAAAATAGGAAATTCAAAGAACAAGGTGGACCTTCAGGATCAGGGAAGTCCTCGGGAGATAGAATAGACAAGATGGCAAGGGTAATTAGAGAAATTTCAAACAAGATCTAAAAAATGGAACTAGAGAAATAAAAAAGAGATAATTTCCCGAGGAAAGATTTTAGAAGAAATCTTGATCCTCAAGTCCCACAGAAAATAATTAAAAATGAAGACCACAAAATTCCAACCCCCTTCAAAAGTGAAAACTTTATTGGAGAGGAAGATCTAGGAGATTTTGAAGAGATCAATGAGGATATTAATAATCTTGGCGACGATAATAAATCACCTTATTTATCGAGACAAGATTACGAAAGATCCTTAAATAAAGAAATTACATCAGAAGACAATGCAACAATATGTCTGAAAATTTCACCTATCAAGGTATCACAGATGATATCATAGCCGAACTACAGGGAAAATATAATTTAAGACCAAGGAACAAAAGTCTCCCAACTGTTTCGACAAAAAAGATCTTGCCAAGAGGTGAAAACAATGAGGTGACTCCAAAAGTTGTTGACAAACAGATTGCGAAAAAACAAACAACTGATACGCAACCTGTCCAGTCAGAGCCAATAGAAACACTCTCTATGAAGACACAAGCTCCTGTAAATGAAAAAAAGTCCACATCACAAAGAAAATATGAAAAGAAAGGAATGGAGGCCCCGGATATAGAAAACGACAAGGCCCTAGGAAATTTTAATCTGGAAAATGAAATAAATAAAATCAAAATTCCTATTCCCCTTGTTGAATTAGCTAAAAATCCCATATATAGAAAACAAATCGCCAAGATGATTAACTTTTCCAAAGACGAAAGCCAGGCCGATTTCATCAAATTAGAAGATGACAAGCCAAACATAGTCTTTGGTCCACACTTCGAAGGTGGGAGAGACATTGTGGCCCCCTTTTATATCACATTAACCTTGTTTGACCACCTACTCCATAACTGCATGATGGATTCCAGAGCTTCCCACAATGTGATGCCAAAAGAAATTATGGAAAAACTTGGTCTTGAAATCACAAGGCCCTATGGTGACTTATATTCTTTTGATTCAAGGAAATTCAAATGCATAGGTATGATTAAAGGCCTAGTGGTAGGTTTGGCTCAAATACCTGCTAAAAGAATTCTTATGGATGTAGTAGTCGCTGACATCCCTCCAATGTATGGTATGCTATTATCTAGGTCATGGGGTGCCAATCTTGGAGGATCTCTCCAGCTGGACATGACATACGCTACAATTCCAGTTTTCGGAGGACAATACACACGTCTTTACAGAGAGACTAGGTTGGAATTTACGGTAGGTGATCCACATAACCCAAATAATCATGCAGTTTATATTTTCAACCAAGACTTAGGAAATTGTATATTATCTATTGATGATGATTTTGAAGTAGATATAGACGAAAATTGTATAGAAGAAAAAACTGAAAAAGAAGAAATAAAAAAAAAAATGTATATAACACTGGTATATGGAAAATGTATTTTGATGGTGCCTCGTCTTTCCTTGGAGCCGGAGCAGGAGCACTCCTTGTGGCTGCTGATGATTAGTTTGTAATACCTTTTTCATATAGGCTTCAGTGGAATGTGGATTGTACAAACAATGTATGTGAGTATGAAGCTTTAGTGCTAGGATTAGAAGCTGCTAGGAGGATGAAAATAAAGAAACTCGAAGTCTTTGGTGACGCCGAGTTAATCATAAAACAGGTGAATCGGCAGTACCGGGCCAAGCATCCTAGATTCCGGTCCTATAGCAATTGTGTCTGGGATTTAATCGAGAACTTATTCTCCTCTGTAAATGTTCATTTCGTCCCAATGTCTGAAAATCAATAGGTTGATGCTTTAGCCAAAGAAGCATCAACTTTCACACCCCCAACTGCTTTTAAATTAAAGTATCACATACAAATGAGACATCGAACTTCGATACCGAATAACATACAACATTAGTAGGTCTTTGAGGATGATGAGCAGCTTTGAAAATTTCTAGAATCAATAGATGAATTTGCAGAAATGCATACTGATCAAGAAAATCAAAATGATCCCATTTGGATCATGCAGGAGGGAGAGGATTCTAAAGAGTTTCATGATAAAATCGCGAATCACCAAATGCTTGTTCTCAAGAACAACTAGATTCCTAATGGTCTAATTCCCTTGGAAAGATTATTCAATCAAGATGACATCCCTTCAAAAACAACCCTACATCCCTAACCAGAGGAGGTCGAGGATTGTAACATAGGAACTAAAGAAAACCCCCGGATGGTAAAACTATCCAAATATCTATCTACGGAAAATAAAAATAAATACACGGAGTTGCTTAGAAGGTACAAAGACGTTTTCTCATAGTCGTATGAAGAACTGAAAACATATGACACTTCTGTGATCGAACATAAGATACCCCTAAAGCCTGGTGTCAAACCCTTTAAACAAAAACTCTAACAAATCAACCTCATTTTACTACCTATTATCGAACGAGAAGTCAAAAAACTCCTTGATGCTAAGATAATTGTACCCCTGAAATATTCTGATTGGGTAGCCAATCTGGTCTCGGTTAGGAAGAAAAACGGGGAAATTAGACTGTGTGACGATTTCATAAATATTAATAAATCCTCTCTCAAAGATAATTATCCCCTACCTAAAATGGACCATGTTCTAGAAAAAGTAGTAGGAGATAATAGGATGTCAATGATTGATGTATTTTCAGGTTACAATCAAATTGCCGTCAGTGATCACGATAAAGAAAAAACATCTTTTACCACTCCTTGGGGTACATTTGTGTACGATAAAATGTCGTTTGGATTTATGAATGCAAGTGCTACTTTTCAACATGCAATGGATATCACTTTTGTTGGTGAACAAGACAAATTTGTAGTTATCTATTTGGATGACCTTACTTATTTTTCTAAATCGGATGAAGATCATCTGATACATCTCAAACAAACATTTGATAAATGCCACAGGTTTGGTCTATCCTTAAATCGTAAGAAGTCTCACTTCTCTATGCAAGAAGGAAAGCTATTGGGTCACATCGTATCTCAATATGGAATTATAATTGACCCTAAAAGAGTTGAAGCTATAGATAGAATAGCTATTCCTAGGAATGTGAAAAAAATTTAGTCATTCTTAGGGAAAATAATTTTTTTGAGAAGATTTATTCCTAACTTCGCTGAAATCGTGAAATTGATTACAGATATGCTCAGGAAAAACAACGAAGTGAAATGGATAGCAGAAGGTAAATCATCCTTTGCCCATATCAAGAAGGTTATAAGCGAGGCGCTGGTACTAGTGAGCCCCGATTATCTCAAGGATTTTCTTATTTTTTCATTTTCCTCTGAACACACACTCGTCGCCGTACTCCTTCAGAAGAATGAAGAAGGTTTCGAGCAACCGATAGCCTTCTTTAGAAAAAGTCTCCGAGATGCCGAAGTCAAATATAATATAATGGAAAAACAAGCATATGCTATGGTAAAAGCATTAAAAGCTTTCAGAACTTATGTTTTACATTTTAAGGTGATTGCATATGTACCCACTAGCTCCGTAAAATATATTTTGGTTCAAGCAGACAGTGATGGGAAAAGAGGATGATGGCTTGCCAAAATTCAAGAGTTCAACTTGGAGGTTAAACTGACAAAATTAGTAAAGGGGCAAGGCTTAGATAAACTTTTAGCTGAATCAAATTTCAGAGCTCTTGGGTTAAACAACTCTCAAGAGAAGGAAGAGTGGGTAGACGCGAATGAACTTGAGGACCAAATAACTGAAAACCGAAACAAAGAGAAATTCACATCATCAAATTGGTACAAGGACGCAGTAGCCTACTTACTAACATTGAAATGTCCAAGTGACTTGTCTCCATCCAAAGCTAGAATGCTAAAACTACATGCAATCAAATACTGTATTTTCAAAAAATGATTATATTCAAAAGACCCACTTGGCTTCCTCTTGGTCTGTCTGGTCGAGTCGAAAACATAAAAGGTTATAAGCCAATTTCACGAAGGAGTGTGTGGTGGACACCACTCTCGGAGGGCTACAGCATATAAAATCCCGAGGGCTGGTTATTATTGGCTGAAAATTTTCCTAGATGTCAATGCTAAGGTACGAGCTTGCAGCCCTTGCCAATTGTTTGAAGGAAAACATAAACTTCCAGCAATGCCATTGGTCCCAGTCAAGACAGAAGCTCCTTTTCAGCAATGGGGACTACATTTCATAGGTTTCATAGGTGAAATTAATCCTCATTCTAGTGCTCAACATAGATGGATCTTGACCACTACAGACTACTTCACCAAATGGGTGGAAGCTATCCCAACAAGAAAGGCTACATATTCTATGGTTATAGATTTCTTAAAAGAAAATATTTTGTCTAGGTTCAGTTGTCCCAGAAAGATAGTCACAGACAATGCACAGGCTTTTAAGTCTATGGCTATGGTCAACTTTTGCCAAAAATATAATATTGTGCTTGGTCACTCCACAACATACTACCCCCAGGGAAATGGTCTGGCATAATCTTCAAACAAGAGCTTAATCAGTATAATCAAGAAAGTGCTAAACGAAAATAAAAAATCTTGGCATTTTCATTTGAAATACACTATGTGGGAAAATCGAATAGGCACGAAAAATTCTATCGGTACTTCTCCCTTCCAAATGGTATATGGAACAGATGTAGTGTTGCCTATAAACCTAGAACTTCCTGTAATGAAAATATGGCAAGATGAGAAGGAATAACCAAATCCTCTGACAATAAGGATAAACCAGCTGATTGAAGTTCAACAGCACAGGGCGGTAGTGGATGAAAGGTTGCAGAAGTACCAATATGATATGAAGGTGTTATTTGATCGTAAAGCCAAAGACATAAATTTTCTCTCCAAGGATTTGGTTTTGAGATGGGACGTTTGGAAGGAGGATTTGGGAAAAAATGGTAAATTCGATCACATTTGGTACGGACCATTTAAGGTAGCATCTCCTGAAGGAAAAAATTCATTTCTACTGGAAAACTTGGATGGTAAAATCCTGAACACCCATGTCAACGACCGTTTTTTAAAACATCATATGGAATAATTGTTTTCCAGAATTTCCACTGTATATACCGTGTTGTTTTTTCTTTTTCATAATTTTCTTTAGAAAGTCTATTTTCATTCTGTAAATAAATAAAAATAAAATAAAATTAGTCCAAATATTTAAAGTAAAAATAAAGTAAAAATATTTAAGAGAAGAGTCCAAAGGGTTAGTTTTAATTTACAACCTCTGTTTTCTGACTTACAGATTGTTCGATGTCTCCTTTTTATACCCTCAGTTCTATCTTTTGCTTTTTCGGGCTTCCCATAGAGGTAGGAGAGATTATGTCTTAACTTTTGAAATCGAAAAATAGTTCTAAATCAGTAAGACCAGTCCTCATATTTCTTATCCTCTGACTAAACATGGTTATTCTTAGTCTGATTCTGACTCTCCTAGGTTTCTTAATAGTTTGTCTGAGGATTTAAGCTTGCTCAAAAGAAAACCCCTGAAATTAATCTTCCCCTTTTTCTTTGTAGACTAAGGTGTTTTGAAAGTTGAGCAAAGGTTGGTCTAGAGTAATCAAAATAGGCTGACAAACCTCTATTGTAAATTTTTACACAAATACCACCCCTAGTATATTAAGTATCACTGATTGGCCCTGCTTCGTATTCATAAGCTAAATATAAGACATATGGTGAAAGGAAATTCATATTTGATTGCCCCCATCTAGTCCCAAAGACAATGAAAGGAAATTCATTTAAATGATTTCCCTCAACTAAGATAAAGGAACAGATAACTTCACTGGGGTACTGAAGAGGCCCGTTGCCAGTGAAGCAATATCTGAGTGTAAATATATAATTAGCACTCGAAGCGGTCAAAGGAAATTCAGTAAAAAAGGGGACAAATAACTTCACCGGGGTACTGAACAGGCCCACTGGCAGTGAAGCAATATCCGAGGTATCTGTAAGGTTTTTGATACTTATCTACCACTCTACTCTAGTTACCAGTTTCTTTTTAAACCGGATCTGCATCCCAAGTCTAGATAGAGCTCCCCATTTAAAAATATAAGTTTTGTTTCGATTGATGCAAGCTGAAAGTCACAAATCTGTTGAGTTTGCTAAGATTGTTTTAATCATCTTAATACTAACTTAATTTCATATGAGAAGGAGAAGATTATGAAGAAGACTACAACTAAGTTTAAAACAAATAAGCACTTTGAAAAGATTTTCAGAAGTTAAAATGAAATCTCTTTTTTCCTCTTTTTCCTCTTCCTTAGCAGTTTCAACAGTGATAAACCTTTGACACCGTTAACCCAATGAAGGCACTAAGTCTACATGTTCTCCTCGTCCCACAAGGAGACAAGGTCCCCAGTTGGAGCCTATGTTGAAACAATTCTTAAATTTTTATTTTTTATCCCTAAGGCTTAAATTTTCCTTTTTTGGGTTTCGACTTTTCACAAAACATGAGCTTCGTTATCAATCCCAAACACATGGCACCTTTTTCTCTAAGATTTTAATTATTTGGATAATAAAAGGCAAAAAAAAAAAAAAAAACTTAAAAGAATTATAAGAATCCCGATGCCTTTTCTATGAAATTATTTTAATCATGATAAGTTTTAAAACTAACAGATTTTTAAGAATTTTCAGGATTCGGGGTTTGCTGCAAACATATTTTTTTGATACAAATCGAAAAGCGAAATCTTTATCCCCGATTTCCCGAAATGTTGAAGTCTTATTTAAAACACAGATTAATTAATTCTCTAATGTGAAAGGTTAAGGGTTAAGATAATCATGTCGCAATTTCAAGATTTGTGGTTCAGTGATAACACATCTCCTGTCAACATGATTCCCAAAATCCCGAATCACGAAACCCCGATCCATAGTTTGTGTTAAATCAAAATAACTCTGGTTTGGCCTTAATCATGATTAGTTAGTTAATTAAGATGAGTTTAAGTCTTGTCATTAAATTAACACGTCGTGATTTCGTGATTTCGGAGATCGGATTTCATCGATGACATAGTTCTCGATAACATGATCCCCGAAATCTCGAAAACACTTAATATAAATTAATTACTTCGCTAAAACATTTTAAGTCTTAATTAACACGTCGTGATTTTGCGATTTTGCAATTTCGGAAATTGGATTTCATCGATGACATACTTCTCGACATAATGATTTCCAAAATCTGGAAAAACAAAGTTTTCAGTTTTAATCTATGATTAGCACTAATTAACCTTTTTCAAAAAAAAGATTAATGATAATCATTCTTTTTAAGTTTTCGTTCATGTTTCTCTTTCTGATTAAGTAAAGTGTCCCTAATTTTCTTTAAAAACCCGAAGGCGCCTAAATATGAACATTAAATGCGTAGCTCAGAAATATATCTTCTGCATTAAATGCCTTGAATTCTTGACAGCTGTGTCAATCCTATCACTTTTAATTGTATTCAAAGTGAGCATTTAAATGTCTGTGTTTTCATTTTATCAAGCACATGAAACACTTAGCTGAGCTCATTCATCCATTTTCTGTGACAAGTTTTCAATTAAATGCAAAGTCATGGCACCGAAAAAGGCACTGAAGAAGAGTGAAGATGCACAAGAAGGAGATATCATCTCGGACACCACACCACACGCTATAGACTTCATTACATATTGGACTCAAATCTCTGAATTTCTGGAATATGAACTCAAGAATGCTCATCCTAATTCTGAGAATCATTGTTGGGACATAGCTGAATCAAAGCTTCATAAGATCGTTGCGCGCCTGCGGCTCATGGAATACAATGATATGATTATTTGGGCCCTGGAAAAGGTTGATATCCCGACGAGGACCATATTAAACGATCAAGGAGTTATCGTCAGTTCATTTAGGCCAGAACACATACAAGTAATGTATAAACTCTCGCCAAATCCTAAACATACTTTTAATGCCGAATTTTTAGCAGATTTTCAAAGTAAAAAATGCATTGAGGCAGACCAGACATATCCTGATATGATTAGAGAATGGGAGAGGTGTCCAGCAAAGTTTAGAGCTAATACCCATGGGATTTATGCTACATCATCCTTGAATGAATACATGGTATATGTATCTATTATGCTATGTAGACTTTTCGGGAGAAAAGATCCCTGCCATTTTCATGCAGATTGGGTGCCCTTTTTAGAAGTAGATTCAGAAGGGAATGCTTTTNTAAATATCACTCGGTCCTTTGGGAATAAAATGCTACGAATGCATTTTATGAGGTTTGTCATTTTATTATAATTCCGATGCATAAAATATTTTTTGGATGTGAACCCCCTCGCATTTCTGATGCAATCACAAAAAATCTTAAAGCAATTGTCGACTGGTTTATTGAGGAGAATTTTTCCTATGTTAGGGTTTACGGTTGTTCCATTCCCCCTCATGCACTCCCTAAATTCCTACCGGACAAATTGGTGTGCAGGGAGGTAGCCCATCAGATAGTAAAGGGCGACATTGGATTAGAACTAAAAGCAACTCAGAAGAAGTCATGGGTAACTTTCCCTGTACATATTGGAAAATTTTCTTTATTAAATCTAGGCCATTCTAAGGTAGAGGATGAATCATTAGAAGAAGTGAAATTAGTAGATATTGAGCATAGAAAGTATGACCCCTACCAAGTAATAAGTAGGCATTTTATACATTGTAATCTAAAAGCCTATGAGCATGAAACATCTATCTATGATGATGTATTCAAGGATGTTAAATCCTATGAAGAAGTACTGAACATAGTACAGGCCATGTCACCTGACTCGCAGACTAGATTTGCGTCATTCTAGGGCCATAGGAAAAGTTTCCTACCCAAGAGTTTGCAGGGTGAAGTTTCGACCCCACCTCCAGAATAGGAAGGGCCTCCCCCAGGGTTTGAAACAAATACACAGGACAAAGAAAATACCAAAATCAAGATGAAGGATACTAAGATACCTTCCCAAGACATAGAGGTTTCCCAAACAAAAGAATCATAGACAAAGAAGGGAAAAGAGCTAGAAACAACCCCAGAAATCCCTAAGGATGTTCCAGAAAAGACAGGAGGAACAACATCAACAGAGCTCGGCAGTCCCATCGCTTCCTTAACCCCATTGCAGTCAACTTATGGAACCCCCCACAAAGATGCTCTGTATGTCAATGATCTAAATCCAATTTCAAGGGATGAGATCCCTCCATCAGATTACTTTTTTAGTAAAAAGAGAAGAGCAATCTTGAAACAGAAAATCCATCCAAGAGGCGAGGGGATGATTAAAAAACATAGGGTCATTATAGATGGAAAGAAGCTTAAAGATGGATAATTTGCTACAGAGTTAGCAGGTACGATGGGAGCTATAGCATCGAAAAATATATATTCTATTGGCAGTTTAACAACCATGCTCGAACAAAAAGACCAAACAATAACTCAACTACAAGACAAATTGAAAGAAGCTGAGAGAAATATTAGTCGGAGAATACAAAAGGGTCTAGAACAAGCTAGACTAAAAGATATTCAAGAAATTCAGGAAATGAAGACAGGCTTAAAAGAGGTAAAACATATAATACAGGTCACGCAGGCATAGGTCCAAAATAAGAAAGAAGAAAATAAACAGTTACAAGATAAAATTAGTTCTATTACTAATCAAGTAGTAGAACTTGAAATTTTCAGGGCACAAGCATTGGGAATACATTTGAAAATAGAAGGAGAACAACAAAAAGTGTTTTTAAATCTGGAAGTAGTCCAGAATTACTTTTAGGAAACAAATAAATCCTTGGAGAATGTTCTCCAGAAGGAAAGGGAAGCGAAAGCGGCCAGAACGACTTTCCAAAAGGCAGAAGCCTTCTCAACAAAGGAAGAAGTCAGAAGGATTCATCAATTATCCATTTTAGAATAGGTTAAAGGAGACGTAATACTTAAAGTGTGGGAAGCAGACCTGACTGCATATAAAAGAATAACCAGAGATGTCAATGATGATTTCCAGGCAATTTTTGATCTCTTAGAAAGGACTTCATTGAATATCGGAAAAAATGACTGTCCTAGATTATTAGGTGACATTAACATTGCCAAGCACCAACTAAGGTTCAAAGAAGAACTGGAAGAAATGAAGATAGAGATCTCAAAAATTAAATTAATCAATATCACATAAATCGACAGATGGATGGTGACATCGAACCTAAAGTTGCAAACTATCAATTTCACAGGGAAGATGATAGAAGATCGTTTGCCTGAATTATAGAAAAGATTCTTCATGTTTGAAGCAAAAGAGATACCAGATGCTCCCAGAGTTTTTGTGAAATTTTTGTGAAAGTGTGTTCACTGTCTTGAGGTGGAAAAAGGAAGTTCATCAACACAAATGTAAAAGCAGTTTTTTGAATATTTTCATCATTAGAAGTTAGAAAGGAAATGTAAACGGTTGACATTATTCATATATGTAACCGTAATCTTAGGAAGTTGGTTAATCACCAACGAGAAAATATTTGATGTAGATGTATAAATATATTTTCAAAAGACTGAGAAAGGGATTTTTTATTTTTGGAGAGAGCCGATTGTATTAACAGTTTTCTAATCCATCATAATATATGATACAGACAAGATTGTGAGTCCTACCAATTTGTAGCTATGTGTTCTATAGCCCTGTTTACTATACTTTATTATGTTTTTTCGTTCAATGTTTTTTTAATGAATAATCAATTTGAAGTTATCTGTAAACATCTTTTATAGTTCAGATTGATTCGGATATCAAATTATTTAGAAGTTTTCCTCTGAAATTGCTATCAGTGATTTTAAGACCTGTGAATCATTATAACCTTAATACTTAACTTTTCATTAGAAATCTCGTTTTCCTTCTTCATTACCTATTACAATATGAGATTCTTTCTTGATTAAAGCCTCATATTTTTTCAGTAGTAATTCTTTGTTATTTTGTAATTCTCAAATTGTTACAAATCCAGGAAACGGCCTCGAATGTATTTATGTTAGTGTTTTGAATTTCAAAACTATTTTTCCTATTCTCATCTCTTGAAAGATTGAAGTGACATCTGATTAAATTCTTTCACAATTAAATAAAATCTTATTCCCCGTGACTGTTCCAAATAGCAGACAACCCAACATTGAACATGGCCTTCAAGATCAAACCAGTATTGCTTTGAACCTATTTAATACAATCCTACAAACAACAACTAATCGGGTCGAATTAGAACGTTCATGGGATGCTATTGAGAGAGATATTAGCATCCAAGAACAGCGGGAACCTAGACAGAGACATTTGAGAAACTGATTCTGCTTCACCCTTCCTTTTCAATTCTTATCCTCAAGTTATTATTTTTAACATTTATGGATTCCTTGACGGTATACTTTACATCCTTAAAGTATAAACTCAGGAACAACAAGATGATAATAATATAACAACAATTGTCTACACTACTATCTAAAGGCTTTTGAAATGCCTACAATATCTCTCTCATTCTCAAAATTCCCCAAGAGCAACTAATAAATCCCAAGGATTCAGAATCCCTACAAGACTCCTTTTAGCCTTGAAATTTTCTAGGGAGAATCTAATAAAGCCTTCTATTACAACAATGGAAACAATATTTAGAAGGTATTTACTTATGCATGCTAATTTTTCTATCTACAAATATTCATATTTACAAATTGTTTTCCAAAATTGAATCTTCTCTCTGTAATTGTTTCATGGAAACCTGCACTGGAGATTTATCTAAAGCAAGTACAAACAAAGCTTATCAAGAAAAGAAGAGAGATTCAATATGAAAGAAAGAGAAAATATATTCACACTACTCCAATGAGTTGATGATTGATACATAGATCATGATCAATATGATATAATGAATGAGTGGAATACACTCATATATAGGGAAAAACATTCCATAATTAAGAAAAGAAATCAAGCAGTTAGCTTTCCTTAGGAATGCATGCATAATAGTGATGGTAAAAATAGAAATTCTAAAATAGAACTAGTCAGTTAACTCCCACTAAACTAGTGTGTCGAAAATAGAAATTTCTCCAACACCCACCCTAAACATCACTATGGAGTAAAAAATGAGTCCCGACTACTAGAACATTTTAGGTACTCATGTACAATGAAACTAATGAACAATGAATAAAAGTGAGGAAAGAGGGAAAACCTTGTGGAAACAAACCCCCCCCTCAAAAGATAATGTATCAAAATAAGAAAATGACAGCTACTAGGCAGCTGTGTTCTTCACTGCAAGACGATCCCACAAAGTCTGAAACTGTGGCTCACTGAAAGTCTTCATGAAGTTGTAGAAATATTTATGGATATGATGAAGTCCTTTGGCAACCTATCGGGCCTTGTACGTCTTGATCCTGTGGACCCATCTGCACCTGAAAATATTCCTTTCTGGTGGAAGTGGAACCAGATTCCAAGTCCAGTTCTGTAGGAGTGAGTCATACTCCTTATGCATGGATGCTTTCCATAATGGATTTTCCACAACCCTATTGTAGTCATCTGGATCAGTAGATTGAACCATATAGAAATGCATGGGAGTCGCAAGTTCTGAAGCTGAAAGTAGATGAGAAGGCTCCTCATGCTGAGATCAAGTCATCCTCAAATCCAATGGATTACCTGCAAGGTTGCCTCTTTCCTGAACTGTGGTATGTGCCTTCTTGGGCATCTACTGAAGCTTTGGTGATGGCTTCTTATCTGAATGTACTACTTTCTTATTTCCATGTATAGAATCTGAGTGTATGGAAATCTCTGATGTATGAAACTAATGGAAGAACAAGAGTAAATGCATGTTGCACTAGAGGTGCATCCAAAGTACTCTCCTTATGTGTAAGTAGAGTAGAGGAGTCATCATTAGAAAACTTAGTGAATTTATACAACCTTGACTTGTGATCCATCTCACCAATTGCAATGATGGAATTGTCATGCATGTCAATTACTGAAACTGAATCTGATGTAAATTCAACCTTTTTACCTTTCTGAGTGATCTGATAAATTGAGAGAATATTCATAGAAATATTTGGAACACATAGAACATTCTCAAAACTTCCATTGTGGAGTTCCACTCTCCCTTCTCCTGCTACTGCTACTGGAGTATCATACCCCATGAGAATAGGGGGTCTTGAGCATGGAATCAAAGAAGAGAAAACTTACTCTTTCGTTGCCATATGATGGGATGCACCAGAATATATAATCCATGAATCATATGAGGAAATAATTGCAACCAGAGTGATTACCTTTCTTAGGAGCAATATCTTCTTCCTTTTGCTTCTTGACTCCCTCTGGAATGAATTTTCCAAGGTTGTTCTGCTGAAGTGCATGTGCCATAAGATCGATTTGTTTTTTCATGCATGTATATTCTTCATGATTCGGTTTATTGCAGTAAGTGCACTTCCTTCCCTTCTTTTTCTTCTTCGAATCTTAAGAGTCTCTAGAACCTGGAGAATCATTCAAGGGTTTGGAATATCCCTCCTTCTTGTTCTGTTTGGATGACCCTTTTCCCTCATGCATGGTGAGTACATATTCTTTGGGATATTTCATGAGTACCATATGTATGAGTTTTGTCTGCTCTTGTTTAAGAGACTCAATGAATTGAGCCAACGTAGGCATTTTCCAATTTGTTCCAAAAAGACATATTCTAGAATGGAAATTGGAGACATATACAGTGTATTCTAGTCCTAGCTTGGCCAAGATTGTTAGAATAAGTTGTTTCTCTTGTGTAGACTTGTCAATACCACATTCACCCAAGCTCAAAATAAAAGATTTAAATTTAGTAAAGAAATCCTGTATAATATCAAAACTTTTAGTGTCTAATGTATTCAACTCTACCTCAAGCATATGACCTCGCATCTCATCCTGCTTTCGAAAGAGTCTTTCCAAGGTGGTCCAGATTGCGTTTGGAGTCTTGCATGTAGAAACATGGAACCATAAATTAGTGGAGATTAACTCAAGAAGTAGTCTTTTGGCCTCATCCTTACGGTTCGCCCATCTCATCTTCTCAATCGCTGATGTAGGTTCTGTTTCTGTCGCCATCGTCAAATTATACAATCATTTCCTTTTGAATTGGAATACTTCTTTGGGATTCCAATCAAAATAATTGTATGGTGTGAGGATTATCACCAAGTTTGACTGTATAATAGTTGTCCTATCCATATCTCCCATTGTTTCTAAGAACCCCTAAAAATTTACTCTCAATCTACAAGTGAAAAACTAAGAAATCACGGCAGAAAGGGCACTTTAAGTGAAAATTCGTATCAGTTTCAGAAGGCTATCTTGCGGCTTACTTTTTGAGAAAACGGTGAGGAATCTCACCAAACGGTTGAAAACCCACTTCCAAAATGGGTCGGTTTACTTCTAAAATAGTCTATTTCCTCAAAAGCTTAATATTTTTGGGAGAAATCAATGTAGAAAGGTATGACCACATATTCGTATCAGTTTCAGGAGACTATCTTGTGGCCTACTTTCTGAGAAAACGATGAAGCATATCGCCAAATGATTGAAAACCCACTTCCAAAATGGGTCTATTTACTTTTAACGGGGGCCATTTCCTCCAAAACGTAATATTTTGGGAGGAATGACGGCTGCAAGGTATGACCATGGATTTAACTCTTCGAAACTCTGATTTTCCTTATTCTTTGGCTTGTATGGATTTCTCCAAGCAACATAGATCTGATACCATGTCATTGTTTCATGGAAATGTGCACAAGAGATCTAGATAAAGAAAGCACAAACAAATCTTATTAAGAAAAGAAGAGAGATTCAATATGGAAGAATGAGAAAATATATTCACACAACTCCATTGAGTTGATGATTGATAAATAGATCATGATCATTATGATACAATGAGTGAGTGGAATACACTCATATATAGGGAAAAACATTCCATAATAAGAAAATCAATCAAGCA
>SNQJ01S0070522.1:21246-38624 GCA_010110895.2 Picea sitchensis
GACTCTCCCTAACTCAGGATGCTAATGTTTTTTTTGGAAACTTTGGAGAGTTATGCTCACAGCCTAATCCAAAGTACTAGTCTTAGTCTACTGTTGGTGGAGGATCCTAGAAAAGAAAATTTTCTAGATAGCTTTTAATTAGCGTTCATTTTATGGTTGTTCTTTACTCAAAAAGGGGTGCATGGAAGCGAAACGGATTGAATTATGACTCAGTCTCCAAAAAATGCATCAAAGATGATAAGCATTCATTTCTTTTTGATGAACATCTATCTAAGGGAGAGAGAGAAATTTCTTTTCACTAACAAGCACTAATAAGGAATGTCCTCAAACAAATTTTCTCAATCAAATCTGATGTGGTGCTAAAACTTTCGAAATACCTTCGAATATGCAAAATCAATCATGAAGATGTCTCTTTATTGTTTGTATGTGAATAATGATTCATTCAAAACAATGCTCGTCTTGCTAATTAGCTTTTTGGATCAATCAAAATCAGACCAACACAAGAAGGTTTCGTACAAACAATACACCCTCTCATTGTGATCAAAACAAGAAGCGAAAGAAAAGAAACAATCAAAGAGAAATCAAGAACTTCACACCAAAAGAAATGTCGAAGAACAATGACCTTAGCTAAGATGAAATGAAAAGATCCATAGACTTCTGATGTCCTTCACCAGAGTTTCTCGCTTAGTTGAAAAGGAGAGAAAGACAATGCATGGGTTTTAAAACTCCAAACAACAGAAAAACTCAAATAACAATGAAGAAAGCCACAAAAATCTAACAGCAAGATGTTTGTTCTTCAAAAAGAAAGATGTCAAAATTACAAAGGAAGAAGCATTGACTCACAGGAAGACTCAGTAAGTGAAACACAGAGGTAAAACCCTGAAAAGAGAAATTCTGGAAAGTTTATTGGCCAAAGAGGGCTGGCGCTCTGTTGTCAAGGGAAAGGAGCATTATAGCGCTCTGTGTAAGGCACTCAGGGAGCTCTGGTGCTCTATTAACATAGGTACAGGGGCACCAGGTTCAAAAAGCTCCTAAAATGTCAAAAAAATCCAAAAATTGCAGTCCAGTCTCGTTAATCAAGCTGAGTGTGATGAGGTAGGGAGTCAATCAGCTCATGAAATTAATCAAAAAGGGGTGAAATAGGTCTGAAAACAATCAAGGGGTGAGACAAAGTCAATGAGGAGAAATCAAAACAAAAAGTTTTGATTTGAGGACTCCCCAGTGGAGTCACTAGTTTATGTTGTAGGAAAATCTCCCTGCGGAAAGGTAGATTTCCTCAAAGAGATAGACCCTAAACTCTAAGACAGAAAGTGCTTAACGTGGACACTGAATTCCTTTCAAATCTATACAAACTAATGCATGAGGAGGAAGGAGAATAATAGTACCTTTTTATCGATGTTTGTCCCTGCACGCTCCGAGTTGAGCTCCAATCTTTCGCTCCTCGACGAGCCCTATAGACAAACAAAGTACGACTACTTCCTACTCTATTGATATTAGCTTGAAAACAGATCTATCTATCAATGACAAGTTCATGTAAGATCAGACATAAACTAGAAAGAAACAGGCCAAGCGTGTCATATTAATGAGAATAACGACAACAGTACTTACAATCGTAGATGCGAATGCGACAGCTTCATCAAGTCCCCTTTGTCTAACCCTTGCTCGAAATATCCATGACCTGGATGATAGCAGCTTCACTGATCACTTCTCCTTTAGTTGACTGTGTGTTTCCTATGAGATCATAGGTTTCATGCTAGCAATTCTTCCCCCTTTTCACCATCATAGAGCCTGCTTATATAGGTCAAGAGAGGTTTAACCTCTTGAGGTATATTTAGGGTAGGTTGAGGAATTCCCTCCTCAGATTAGGGATCTTCTGATTGAACCAAGAATTCAAATGCAACTGCTTTCCAAACATGAAAGATCCTCCCCTTATTCTCCTCAACGGACCAACCACTGCCTAGATTAGACAACGCTCCTTCAAAACAGGCATCAGGGTGCTATAACGCTCCCTAGGAGGCTGAAGGGGAGCGCGAGCGCTCCAAGGATAGATACTGCTCCTTCAGAGGGGCAGTTGGTCAGTATAATTCTCCCTAAGCCCTTATAGGGGAGTACGAATGCTCCTAAGGCTGATGTAGAGGAGCACTCCCCTTCAAAACCCTGATTTAAGAGCTCCTTTTAGGTGACAAGAGTTCCTTGACTTCAGTTAATCATTCTCCCTCCTCCAAATCAAGTGTCTGAGGTATTCTAAGTGCCTCCTTAGTGTCATCATCATGGCAATATGCTTTGTTTGATGTTTGTGACACTTGTGAACAACATGCGACACTTGCGACAGTTGTAAGGAACATGCGACACTTACGACGGTTGAGAGGAACATGCGACACTTATCCAATTGAGTAATATTGACGTGTAATAGTGTCATAGGTTCTCATCTCATCAAAGGTGTTGTTCCAGAGTCTGTACTTAAGGCTTAGAATTATACTGTCTAGGCATCCAAAAGTGAGTAAGGGGTAAAGAAGGAAGAAACGTCAACCTTCGGTAAGGGAAACTAGGGATGATTTCTAAGTTGGGGTTGTCTAGATTCCAACTGTTCCTGGATGTTTATATCCCTTTCAATCGCTGCCCATGAATGTTCGAGTTCAACCCAGGTAATGGTTGTTTTAAGAATAGTATCAAAAAGATTTAAGGCAATATGTGTTTGATCTGATAGTCCGGGTTCGATATTAGGTTGTCTTGTTACAGGGACAGTCATAGAGGAACATAATGATAAGAAAATCTCAGGGAAAATTTAGGTGTTGTCTCAATTCGGTCGTATAAATTAGAGTTTACAGTTCCAAGAGTGCAAATAGGGTGCAAACCAAAGGCCCTTTCTCGTAACTGAGTTATATTTTAATAAATATGTAAGAGGTGGGAGAAAACATTAAGCTGTCTATCATGTAAGGCTCCTATCAAGGGAGAATCTCACTTATAAACAAAAGAAGAAAAAGGTAAAGAAATAACCTGATGAAGCATAAAATACATGTAGAATTATAAAGTGTTGACTGGTCTTACACCTACTGATAGCTGGTATAGAGGAAAAATAATAAACAATATAGAAAACCATAATTCATTCACTATAGTAGAGGTTGTACTAAATTATAGCAAAGGATTCATCAGATACAAATATGAAATGAAATGAAATATGAGATACAAGGAAACAAACTCATAACATAGTCGTGACGGAATTGAGAGTCTTCGGATTTGCTTTATATTAACTCTCAAGATAGAAAAACTCTATTATAATCGACACAAAAAGGTCCATCCTCTGTGCTTTCCTTCTATGGTATATTTATACAGTTTTACATAAGATGGAATCTCAATCGTTACAAGATTTTCAGTTACGATAAGAAGGAGAACAATCGTTCCATTTCTTCATCTCTATCTTTATTTGGTACCAGAATCTTGTCCTCTCGCATGCTCGGTACAAGTGACACATTTTTCCACCAGCCGAGATATCAACCTTGACGGTTCCGCTTGACAGTTGGCCTCAAAAGAGTAACAAACTTGGGCTAATTGCGGTAACCTTTCTTCCATCTGTCGATCTATGATGTCAATAGCGCATAATTGCACACTTGATTTAATCATACATTTATCTATTTGAACTATGTCTACCATAGTTACTTGTGAGATTTCGGCCAAATCTCTTTCTTCTTTTTCATTTATATCAAGAGATATTTTCGCTATATTCATTTGACTCAATGTCTCAACATTGCCTTCACTATCAATACCTAATAGATTACCATCTATAGAACCAAAAACCTATTCAAAGGATTTAATTACCCTCTTGGCTTGCATTTTACCTTCTGATATATTGTGCTCCCATTCTTTCAATAAAATATTTCCTCTGGTTTGCTCCAAAATGGAAAACCTGGGAGTACTTCCCGATTCCCTGTTGTTTGTAGCTATTACAGCCTCTTGAAAAGCGACCTGAGCTGCTCCAGCTTCTCTTTCTCTGACAGATAAATTTTCCAATACTTGATCAACGATTAAGCAGTTGTCCTAAATTATCTCTACCTTGGCGAGTAAACTTTGTTGGGCTGTAGAAACTCTACTTCGAATCTCCATCGCCTGGGACTGGAACATCCCGATATTTATAACTTTACTTTCATCGATTTCCATTCTAGTCTGTAGATGTTCAATCAAGTCTTTTTGCTGGCCCGCTTGTATTTGACCATTCTGAACCACCATCTCTGCTTGTTCGAGCTTATTTTTGAGCAACTCTATCTCCCTTTTATCGGCTAGCCTTGCTTGTTCTATTCCTGCGCTCGCCTGGTCCTTGGCAGCCTCCTCTGTTGTGGCTAGTCTAGCTTCTAAGGTTTTGATGAGGCGATTTTTTCTCTTCAGTTGATTTTTCAAAACCCCGACTGAAAATTGGTTTGTTGTAGCATATGCCCCTAATGTCCTAGCTATTTCTGTAGAAAACTCTTATTTCTTCTTGTCTTTCCCATCGATCAACACTTTGTACTTCTTGGCTATTGATCCCCCTTCCTGATAGAATTCTCTTTTTACCACAACCTTTCTCTTCTTATCGAAAAAGAACTCATTTGGAGGGAGCTCTTCCATCCTTATAGGTCTCAATTCTTCATTTAAAATCCACCCTACGTCTATGTTTCCCTGAGTTAACATCAATGGAGTAATGGATGCGATGGGATCTCTGATTTGCTTAGCTGGATATCCTAGAGTAGTAACTGGAGTCTTCTTTTTCGACGGCTCGGGTGTCTTTATCTCTATTTTCAGACTCCTAGTTTTCTCTTCCCCGTCCTGGTGTTTTTCTTGGTTGGGTGTCGTATCTTTGGAGCCTTCGAATTCTTTTTATTTCACCTCTGTTGTACTTGGATTCTCACCCCGCAATACTGCGGGAAGACAACTGCGTCGATGTTCTTGGAATTTCATAACATCAGCCCTCTCTTCGGGTGCCAGGGCTTGTATCCGAGCCAAAATCTCGGCATAAGATCTTGCACCTCGGAAAATGTCATCCAAGGGTGAATTCTCATGTTCGAACCTTTTGAGTCCGCAACTAGCCAAGTGATTACTTATGACCCTTTGTGGATTGTGCTTCTTGAATTCAATATGAACCAATTTTAGGTCTTCCAGGGCTGCTGCCTCAGCTTTAGCATGCCTGAAATCTAACAAAGAATATGAATTTAAATGAACAGGAAAAGGTGCCCATACCTTCTTTGAATATCCCTTAACCTCCTTGCTTATGCCACCGATTACGGTTTGCCTAGCAACCTCACGACAAGCCAGCTTGTCGGGTATGAATAATGGTAATGCATGTGAGGGAACAGAAGCCCCCAAAACTCTGAGATATGAGAATTCTACTTCTACATACCAGTCGGCTATATTGCTCAGATTCATCACTATACTGTCCGAGATCCTGGGTGGTGGGTGGCTGAAAATAGTGACATGCAGCGGTACCATTACCCAGTTAAAGATTTCATACACAAAATCTGTCGCTTTGTTTTCCCACAGTTTTGAATGGTAGACGTGGATGAGATCGACCTATGATGGAGTCCAACTCCAGCTCATTAAGGGAAAGGGCATTAGAAAACACACAGTGTCCATAATGTACGCAGACAAAAAGAATGAAGCAATCTTTCCGCTCTCCCTCTGCGCCTGATACTCTGTAACTCGACTGGTCAAGCTATCAGACAACATTTTAGCCCAATTTAAGGAACAACCTTCAACGACTAAATGTATTAGAGGCACCCACTAAAGAAAGAAATGTGTGGTGTCCTCTCTCCCATATAATTTGCAGGTCATCATAGCTACATATTTGAAATGTGGTTTCAAGGAAGCTATTGATTATATACCATTACTGTTTGCCCTGAAATCCATAGGGTGTGAAACCCAATCTCTGATTAAACTAGACATATTCTTGTCATATTGCACACATTCCTTCTGTTTGAAGTTCTCCAAGAATTCAACATCGTATGTAAGGTCCGACACGGTAGGCAACTTGTACATAACCTGCAGTTGTTCGGGTCTGAAAGTCCCAATAGTGACTTTCTGTTCATTGATGATGGTTCTGGTTGGTATGTCCACATGGTCTAATGCCCACCAGAAAATATCATAGTAAGGAAGCAGTCGTGGCCTGGCCGCTAATTTATGCATTCCAGATTGGGCAACGATCTTATATTTGGTGGTCAGGTCATCCTTTTCATTGTCACTGGAATCATCAGAATAATCTACCAATTAAGACTGTAGAACATCAGAAACAAATGACCAGGTATTGACAGAGTGGACACTTCGAGGTGAAGTATCAGTGATTTTGTCTGAACCTTGTCCCAAAACATCAACGTTGGCTTTAGACACTTTTCACGGGACCATGGCGAGGGATCCTGCTTTAGCTCTTCTACGATAAAAATATGTATACATACAGAAATTAGTTCGTTGAGAAAAGTTTCCTCTGCGTAATATAGAAATGAATTTGCGATAACAAATAACAACTCTATATATTCAACCATTTAAAACTCCGTACTTTTCAAGAACAAAACGGTCAAATCATGCTTAAATATAAATTTAGCAATAAAAACACAATCCTTCTCGAGTTGCCTTGTTTCTAATTAATGCCATAAATTTTGGTAGTTTGAAATGTCAGTTGGCACAAGGAAAAATTAAGACTGCCTCATAGACTGTGCATGCATCAAATCATGAGAAATACTGGCTTAGCTCAATTAATCAGGTTTTATCGACATTAATTAATCTTTCGGTACTCGTTGCATCGAGAGTTTTCACTTTAATCCTTTGAACCTCTAAGACCCGAGACTGTGATGATTATCTTTGGTTAATAAAAAGAATAATTATGATTAGGAGATTAATTAATTATGTGATTATTTATATCGCAACTTCATGACTCGGAGCTTCGAAGGTATATCTTTTGGGAAGTTTGTATGCTAAGTTGCGAAATCGTGAGATCATGATTTCGCGACTCAGATCTTCGAAGGTATAGATTCCAAGAATTTTGTATGCCAAGTTGCGAAATCGTGATATCGTGATGATATGTTTTAATTAAAATGGGGGATAAAATCGGATTAAGTGTTTAATTAATTATGTTTCTATCTTTATCATGACTTCGCGACTTGGGGCTTTGACAGTGTATCTTTTAAAGGAAAATACGTCGAGTTGTGAATTTCCGACAGAGTTTAACTGCGGCTAAGCTTTTTACCTTTAACATTAACACGGGTTACTAAAACAAGAATTTCATGGTTTCGACTATCGGGGTTATGACAATAAGACTTTTGGAGTTAGTAAACGCCAAGACGCGAAACCCTGATGATGCTTAACTGTAATTTAGAAAAAAATTACTCTCACTACTGACCTGGGTAAAACTTTAAAGTGATTTCACCGTTTCTCTCTTTGGGACTTGTGAACTATGTGATCTATAACATCCGACATACGAAATCCCAAGGTAACAAAAGGGGAAAATCATTTGAACGAAAAGTAGAACTCGCTTTGAGAGCATGATAACCATCGTCGTTCACATGATGAGACTTCAAAGATTTTGGAACAAATGAAGGAAAATATGAAAACCATCTTTCGATTTCGAGTATTAAGATATGAAAATCAAAATGGGCTAAAAAAAAAAGGTGGCTCCAACATAGGCTCCAACTAGGGATCCCGTTTTCGTGTAAGACGGGAAGAACAGTAGACCACGTGCCGATATTGGGTAAATGGAGTCAATGGCTTTAATCCAGCAAAAAAGTTCCTGAGAACAGGATAACGAAGGGGAAAGGGACTTTGTTTTTTACCTTTGAAAAGCTTTTCAAAACTCAGATACTTTTTAAACTTAGTTGTAGTCCCTTTCACGACTTTCTCCTTCCCATTACTGAATTCAGGTCTGCCTTAAGACAATCAAAACAGTTCTAGGAGACCCAACAGATCTTGTGGCTATTGGCTTGAATCAAAAGAAAAAGATTATATTTTTTTAATCAGGAAGTCGTATCTGAACATGGGATGTAGATCAGGTTTTTAAAAAGAATTGGTTACCAAAGTAGAGTGATATTCATGTATAACAACTTTACAGATAACTCAGATATTACTTCACTGCTAGCGAGCCTGTTCAGTACCCCGGTGAAGTTATCTGGCCCCTTTTACTGGATTTCCTTTCACCACTTTGGAATATATTTGTGCATTTAAATGCTGAGACGAGGGAAATCATTTTTGAATTTCCTTTCATTGTCTTTTGGACTAGATGGGGGCAATATTTTCTGAATTTCCTTTCACCACCTGTCCTGTAACTTGCTTTTTTAGAGCACGAATATGGGGGCAATCAGTTTGTATCATGGCTGATATCTGTGTAATATTTTGCATTATAGGTCTGTCAACTTACTTTTATTACTCGGTACCAATCTTCCCTTAACTTTCACAACACCTTCGTTCACAGGGAGAAAGGGAAAAATATTTTTTTGGGGGTATTCTATTTGAGCAAGCCTCAATCCTCCGAAACTGTTGAAAAACCTAGGAAAGTTAGGATCACTTTAAGCGTCACTTTGTTTAGCAAGGGACCAAGGAGTTGTGAAGACCCGCTTTCTTTCCACAATCTGCTTTGAATCTTTCGAGTTTGAAACGTAATCTCTTCTCCCTACGTATGAAAAAAACGGAAAGATGTTGACTTTTTAAAGGGTAAACCCGAAAATAGAAAAGGTTCACAGATAGAGATTTATGGACTAAAAAACGGAGGTCAAAAATCAAAACTGACTCTTGAAAATCTTTTTCGGGGGCTCTTTACTTTGACTGACTGTTTTAATTTAAGTGACTTGTTTATTTTGTCTTATTCTTTCGTAAACAATTAAACATGGAGACATTTTGCTATTTATTAGTTCAGACGATGTTGCTATCTGAATGAGGTTATCTCGGTTTTCTTTGATAGCCCTTCAGAACAAGTCTTTTAGGAAATCTCACCTTTACCTTATCGTTTCATTTTCTTTGCAAAATATCAAAAATCTTTGGTATCACCTGTTTAAGCCAATTTATTTCTGACACCCAACTTTCGGTTTACTTCTCCTGCGTGTTTTGTTTGCAGCTGGAATCCTGTAAAAGGCAAATACGAAGGTTATCGAGGCTATTTGAAAGGTGTCGAAAATTCATGAAAGAAAATCAGANTTCAGATAACGCTCGTTGATAGGGGTGTTGAGGATTTCACCATCTAGATTTTCTAGTAGGAAATAATTTTTTCCTTCGAGAGCCGAGACTCTGAATGGCCCACACCAGAGGTGATTGAATTTACCATGTTTCACTTCTTCTTCCCTCCTTGCATCCCACCTTAATACTAAATCACCTGGGAGGAAATCTCTGTCCTTTTCCCTACGGTCGAATAATGCCTTCATGTCATCTTGATACTTCTGCAGCCTTTCATCCATTTCGACCCTATGTTGTTGAACCTCGATTAGCTGATTTATCCTCCTGGTGATGTGATTTGGTTCTTCTTTCTAATCTTGCCACAATTTCATCACGAGGAGTGCTAAATTTATAGGTAACACTGCATCTGTCCCATATACCATGTGAAAAGGAGGCATGCTGATATGCGTTTTAGTGCCTATGCGATTTGCCCACAAAGCGTACTTTAAATGTACATGCCAAGACTTTTTGTTTTCATCCAACACTTTCTTAATTATATTGATCAGGCTCTTGTTAGATGACTCGGCCAGTCCATTTCCTTGGGGGTAGTATGTTGTAGAATGGCCAAGAACAATATTATAATTTTGGCAGAAGCTGATCATAGCCATAGATTTGAAAGCCTAGGCATTATCCGTGACTATCTTTCGGGGGCAGCCAAATCTTGACAAGATATTGTCTTCTAAGAAATCTATTACCACCGAGTCAGTTGCCCTTTTAGTTGGAATAGCTTCCACCCATTTGGTAAAGTAGTCTGTGGCAGTTAAGATCCACTTGTGTTGGGTGCTAGAATGTNCTAGCAACCATTGTTGAAAAGGGGCTTCAGTTTTGACTGGAACTAAAGGTAGCACCAGGAGTTTCTATTTACCTGCAAATAGCTGACAAGGGCTACAGGCTTGGACCTTGGCGTTAATGTCTGAAAAGAGTTTTGGCCAGTAATACCCAGCCCTCAAAATTTTGTAAGCTATGGTCCTCCAAGCATGATGTCCTCCACAAACTCCATCGTGAAATTCACTTATAACCCTTTATGTTTCCGACTCGACTAAGCAGACTAACAAGAAACCGAGCGGGTCTTTCCAATATAGTTGATTTTCGGCGATACAATACTTAACCGCATGAAGCTTTAAAGTCCTGGCTTTTGATGGTGATAGTTCACTTGGTCATTTTAGAGTTAGCAGGTAGGATACTATGTTTCTATACCATTTTGATGATACAAACTTCTCCTCGATCTTAATTGCACTTGTTGGTTCATCAAGCTCGTTTACGTTCATATTTTCCTCATATCCCTGTAGGCAGTTTATATCCAGAGCTCTGAGATTTGATTCAGCCAAAAGTTTGGCCAATCCTTGTCCTTTTATCAATTTAGTAGGTTTGATTTCCAGGTCAAATTCTTGAATCTTGGCCAGCCATCGTCCTCTTTTCCCGTCACTGTCTAGTTGTACCAAAATATCTTTTACAGAACTGGTCAGTACATACGCAATGATCTTGGAGTGTAATACATATGTTCTAAATGCCTTCAGTGCTTTTACCATGGCGTACGCTTGTTTTTCTATTATATCATATTTAAGTTTTATGTCTCTGAGGCTCTTGTTGAAAAAGGTGATCGGTTGTTTGAAACCCTCTTCGTTCTTTTGGAGGAGCACCGCAACAATCGTGTGTTTAGAGGCAAATGAGAAAATAAGAAAGTCTTTTAGATAATCGGGACTTGCCAATACATGTGCCTCGGCTATGACTTTCTTAATGTGTGCGAACGACACTTTGGCCTCTGTTGTCCACTTTACTTCGCTGTTCTTTTTCAGCATATCTGTGATCAATTTTACAATTTCAGCGAAATTTGGGATAAATCTTCGTAAAAAAATTATTTTTCCTAAGAAAGATTGAATTTCTTTTACATTTATAGGAATGTTTATAGTGTCTATCACTTCAACCCTCTTAGGATCAATCTTAATTCCATACTTAGATACAACATGACCCAATAATTTACCCTCTTACATGGTGAAGTGTGATTTCTTGGGGTTTAAGGATAGACCAAACTTGCGGCATTTTTCGAATGTTTGTTTAAGATGTACCAGATGCTCTTCGTCGGATTTGGAGAAAACCGTTAAATCATCGAGATAGATGACTACGAACTTATCCTTCTCTCCGATGAAAGTGATGTCCATGGCACGTTGGAACATGGCTCCTGCATTCATCAACCCGGAAGGCATTTTATCATACATGAACGTACCCCAAGGAGTAGTAAAAGTTGTTTTTTCTTTATCTTGTTCATTCATGGAAATTTGATTATATCCAGAAAAATCGTCAATCATAGACATTCTATTCGCCCCACCTACCCTTTATAGCACATGATCCATTTTAGGCAGCAGATAGTTGTCTTTAAGAGAGGACTTATTTAAATTTCTGAAATCCATGCACAGTCTAATTTCTCCACTCTTTTTTCTGACCAGGACTAGATTTGACACCCAGTCAGAATATCTCAGAGGTACTATAATTTTCACCTCCAAAAGTTTCTTCATTTCTCTCTCGACCACAGGCAATAAAATGGGGTTGATCTGCCTAAGATTTTTTCTAAAATATTTGACCCCAGGCTTTGAAGGTATCTTGTGATTGATCACGACAGTGTCGTAGGTTCTTAACTTGTCATAAGACCAGGTAAAAACGTCTTTAAATTGTCTGAGTAGGTCCTTATACTTCTCTTTTATTTCAAGGGGGAGGAGTTTAGATATTTTAACCATCCTGGATTCCTCTTTGGTTCCTATGTCATAGTCCTCCACCTCTTATGGTTGGGGCTGTAAGGTGGATTTTACAGGTATGTCATTTTGATCAAACAATCTTTCCAGAGGGATCAGTCCCTTCAGAATCTAGTTATTTTTTAGGACCAACATACGATGATTTGCGATTTTGTCTTGGAAATCTTGAGGGTCCTCCCCTTCTTGCATGATCCATATATGGTCATTCTGATTTTCTTGATTTGTGTGAGTTTCAGGAAATTCACCTACTGCTTTAAGAAACTTCTTAATTTGTTCATCATCCTCAAAAACCTTCCAGTGCTGGATATTATCTGGTATAGATGGTCTGTGTCTTATCTCTATGTGATACTTCAGTTTAAGGGTTGTAGGAGGAGTGAAAGTCGAAGCTGCTTTAGCTAATGCATCAGCATGTAAGTTTTTTATGCGTGGGATGAAGTGGACATTTACAGATGAGAAAACGTTTCCCATTAGATCCCAGGCACAATTCCTGTATGATCTTAATCTGGGATGCTTGGCTTGGTACTGTCGATTTATTTGTTTGACTATTAACTCTGCATCTTCTTATACCTCTAGGTTATTTATTTTTATCTTTTTGGCAGCCTCTAATCCTAAGACCAAGGCTTCGTATTCACATACATTGTTAGTATAATCTATATCCCATTGCAGTCTGTAAGAAAAAGGAACAATGAATTTTTCTCCATAAGCCACAAAAAGCACTCCTGCACCAGCCCCTTCGCAAGACGAGGCACTATCAAAAAACATTTTCCAGATACCGGTGCTACACATATCCTCGGTCATGTATCCTGACTCTTCATGCTCTATATCGTTTTCCTTTGTGCAACCATCTAAACCGTCATCAAAAGATAAGATACAATTTCCTAAATCTTGATCTGCAATGTAAATAGGGAAATTGTTGGATTTTGAGGGTCGCTTACTGTATATGCTAACCTCATCTTCCTGTACAACCGAGTAAATTGCCCACCAAACAAAGGAATTGTGGCGAACATCATATCTAGTTGAAGAGAACCCCCAACTTGGCTCCCTAGGACCTAGACAACAGTAAGCCATACTTGGGGGGAATATCAACAATAACCACATCCATCAAGATACTCTTAACTGGGACCTGTGCCAGGGTGACTACTAAATCCTTTATCATTCCCATACACTTAACTCTTCTCGAGTCAAAAGAGTAAACATATCCATAAGGTCTGGTGATCTGGAGACCCATTTTGTCCATAATAATTTTAGGCATCACGTTATGGGAGGCTCCGGAGTCTAGCATGCAATTATGTAGCAGTTGATCGTATACATTTAAGGTGATATAAAAGGGAGCAATAGTGTCTTTGGCCCCTTCAAAATGTGGACCAAAAGTGATGTTGGGTTTATCATCTTCCAGGTTTAAAATGTCAGATTGGCTTTCTAGCTCCGAGACACCTATCACTTTGGTAATCTGCTTTCGATAAACTGGTTTTTTCGCTAATTCTACCAGAGGAATTGGTATCTTAATTTTATTTATCTCGTTTTCGAAACTGAAAAATCTGCTCCCCTTGTCTGTTTCTCTAGTTGGGACTTTCGAATCCTTCCTTTCCGACTTATTTTCTTGGACCTCTTTATTACTCATGATCTTGGTTGAAGGTGTAATTGTATTAGCTGTTTCGGTTCCTTGTGTTTGGGTCTCAACTTTTCCCACTTCGGGTTCTTGTGTGTTTACTACTTTCACTTTGTTGTTAGGTAACATGGTTTCTTCCAGAGTAGGCTCATAAGTTTGACCTCTTGAGAGAATTTTCTTAGGTTGAGTAGTTGAAATGGGCTTACTCTTAGATCTCAAGTTATACTTAGGTTGGACCTCAGCCATTATCATTTCGGTTTCTTCTTGAGAGCTACAAAGGTCAGTATGATCTCTTTATTCACCCTTAACCGATGATTGTTGAGTGTTTAGAGATTTTTCATAATATTCTCTAGTCAGATACGGTTGTGTGCAGTCATCACCGAATTTCGTGACATCATCATCTGAATCTCCGAAATCTTGGAGATCATTCGCTCCTATAAAATTTTTGTTCTTTAGGGGAGTTTGTATTTTTTGATCTTCATTTTTTATCTGTCTTTGCTGGTTTGGGGGGTTGGGGTTCCTCTTGAAATCCTTTTTGGCGAAAGAATCGACTTTGGCCCGTTCTAGCTCCATTCTGGATATTTTATTAGACAGTTCCTTAATTACCCTGGCCATATCGTCTACTTTGTCGTCTGTGTATGTATTAGACCTTGATGGCCCTGCTTGTTCTCTAAAGCGTCTAGTTTCTCGATTTCCCATTTCTACTTTAGCTTTTAACTTACCAAAAGCCATCACATTTGACTCAATTTCTACAACGTCATCTTGCATTTGGTTTAGAGTAGCTCCCCTTCTTTCTCATAAAAGAAGTGAAAAATCTGGTTCGAAAGCCCCCATGAAAGTTACTTTGGGTACGGGTTGGGACGGTTTAACCTCGGCTGGGATTTTGTTATACAACTTATTGAATCTTTGAATAAACTCCATAACTGTTTCTGAATTCCTTTTTCTTAAAGACCCAAACTTGGTTAAATAATATAGGTGGTCCTTTCTTTTGCCCCATTTTCTAAGGAAAGCATCTTCCAAGGCGTCATAGGACAAGATAGATCCTGCGGGTAGACTCTAAAACCAAGTTTGGACCTGACCTTCGAAGGTTTGGATAAGAAGAATTGAATACACATATTCATGTTTGAGACCTAGGATGTCTGTGAATTGATCGAAGAAATTTATGTGTTTGACTGCAGTCAGATCTCCTTCCCCAATGAATTTTGGCAAATTTTTATATAATTCTCGAGAAGGTCGTGCAGAGGAACGTGCAACACCAAGGGAGCGTATCTTGCTGCCACTTTAGCAAACACTCTGGGAGGGGCGGAAAGCCCTTGGCCTCCAGCTCCTCCCCAAGGAGCACCTCCACCTCCTCCTCCGACAACCCCTCCACCTCCTCCTTCAGCGGCTTCCATCGTTATTAGTGGAAAGTTGTAAAGGGGGTTTTGGAAGATTAAAAGTGACTCTTTACTTTCTTCGCGTGGTGAAAAATTCGAGGATGACTGGTAAGGGATGTGAGGGCTTGGCTCTTCGGACTTGCAAGAGATGTAGTCAGGGGAACCAACGGGTGTGGAATTTGGATGTGTGAAATATTCTTTGAGACCATGTGAGGTCACAAAATTCAACTGAAGAGTCGATGATATATCGACAGTAGATAAATTTTCTTCAGGACTTTTTCCTTTATGTTCTACAGGGGTTATCGAACGGGTTTTGATTCTAACTTCAGAGAAGTTTAGTGTTAGATCCTTAGTGTCGAAGAGAGGGATGCATGAAGTTTAAGGTTCAGAAGAACTCTTGGTTTTCAGTTGTAGGTATTTAGGATGATAGATTGCAAGGGTTGGCTTAAGAGAGCCTCTCGCCTTTAAAATCTTATCAGGATCAGTAACAGGTGTGGTCTGTTTACCATCCGAGTTTTGCTTGGTATTCCTTTGTCCAGATGCTAGTTTATTAATCGTGGAGTCGCCAAGTGAAAGATTGGAAAGCCTTTAAAAGGTGTGCACTCTTTGTTCACTATCAAAGGGTGGCACTTTCAACGAAAAAAAAATGTCGTTTTCCCAGGGAAAAAGATTTTGTAACTTCGGTCCCCGACAACGACGCCAAAAATATGTTGTTCCAGAGTCTGTACTTAAGGCTTAGAAGTACAGTGTCTAGGCATCCGAAAGTAAGTAAGGGGTAAAGAAGGAAGAAACATCAACCTTCGGTAAGGGAAACTAGGGATGATTTCTGAGTTGGGGTTGTCTAGCTTCCAACTGTTCCTAGATGTTTATATCCCTTTCAATCGCTGCCCATGAACGTTTGAGTTCAACCTGGGTAGTGTTTGTTTTAAGAATAATATCAAAACGATTTAAGGCAATATGTGTTTGATCTGATATTCCAGGTTCGATATTAGGCTGTCTTGTTACAGGAACAATCATAGAGGAACAAAATGATAAGAAAATCTCGGGGAAAATTTAGGTGTTGTCTGAATTCGATCGTATAAAGTAGATTTTACAGTTCCAGGAGTGAAAATAGGCTGAAAACCAAAGGCCCTTTCCTGTAACTGAGTTATATTTTAATACATATGTATGAGGTGGAGAAAACATTAAGTTGTCTATCATGTAAGGCTCCTATCAAGGGAGAATCTCACTTATAAACAGAAGAAGAAAAAGGTAAAGAAATAACCTGATGAAGCATAAAATATATGTAGAATTCTAAAGTGTTGACTGGTCATACACCTGCGATGATTTGCGATCTTATCTTGGAACTCTTGAGGATCTTCCCCTTCTTGAATAATCCAAGTATGATCGTTCTGGTTTTCTTGGTCGATATGCATTTCAACAAAGTCTTCCACCATTTCGAGGAATTTTCTAATATGTTCATCATCTTCGAACACCTGCCAATGTTGTATATTGTTTAGTATGGAGGGTCTATGCCTCATCTCTATTTGATACTTAAGTTTTAAATTTGGTAGAGGTGCAAAAGTTGAGGCTGCTTTGGTTAACGAATAAGCTTGTAGATTTTCTGTACAGGGAATGTAATAAACATTAACTGACGAGAAAAACTTTTCCATTAAATCCCAGCTGCATTTTCTATAAGATATCAATATCAGGTGTTTGTCCTAATACTTCCGATTTACTTGTTTCACAATTAATTTTGTATCTCCATAGACTTCCAAGTTTTTTATGTTTAATTTTCTGGCAGCTTCTAATCGAAAAACTAGGGCTTTGTACTCGCATACATTATTTGTGTAGTTTATGTCCCACTGTATTCTGTAAGAGAAAGGAATGATAAACTCATATCCAGGTGCTACAAAGAGTACTCCTACACCTACTCCTCCACATGATGAAGCACCATCAAAATACATTTTCCAGATTCCAGTACTACATACACTTTCTTTTACCTTTTCTGTTTTTTTTTTTTTTTTNATCTATATCATCATCAATTGATAAAATAAAATTTCCAATATCTTGATCAGTGACATAAACAGGGTAATTTCTAGGATTATGTGGATCACTTACCATGCATGCCAGTCGTGTTTCCTGGTATAATCGGGTGAACTGCCCTACGAAAATGTGAATCGTGGCGTATGTCATGTCTAGCTAAAAGGATCCTCCAAGATTAGCACCCCAAGACCTGGATAATAGAATACCATACTTCGGAGGTATATCAACAATAACCACGTCCATCAGAACGCCTTTTACTGGGATCTGTAATAGCGTAATTAGAATCCTTTTTCTTCAAATGTTATATCAATGTAGAATTATTATCTAATAATGAGCAGTAAGAAATAAACAATCACACACATACATAGTACACTAGTGTTTTACATGGAAACCCAAATCGAGAGAAAACCATGGAATGCTTTTTCTTATATGTCTTGAAGAATTACATTCATTGGAAGAACCAAC
>SNQJ01S0070523.1:0-14176 GCA_010110895.2 Picea sitchensis
TTTATTTTCTTCTATTTGAACCTTCAATTTTGTGATCATTTGTTCTAGTTCTTGAGTGTCTTTTTTCTTATCTAGTTCTTCTTGTAGTTTCTTGTTTTTCTTCTTTTATCTTCTGATAACTTCTATTCTCTTTTGATAACTTCTATGGTGCTGATTAATTCTTCTCGGAAGTCAACTTCTGCCTCTTCATCTTCTTCAGAGTCTTCTTTATCAGATTCTTCTACTACCATGAATAGAACTCTCCCTGTTTCACTGTCACCGACTTCATCTTCATTTGATGATGAGATGTCTTCTTTGGTGCAAAATATTTTCTTGAAAACTTTCTTTGTAGTTCTTTTACCTTTATATGTTTGTATGCATTTTGAGTAACCTTCATCATTTGTCTTTTTCTTATGAGGACATTTGTTAGAAAAATGACCAATACCATCACAATTAAAACAAATTAAAGTAAGCTTACCTCGATACCTATCGTTGGTTCCCTTGTTCAGTCTTTTGACGAAGTTTGCCACTTCTCCATGATCTTTCGAGACGTCGTTGCTACTGCTATATTTTTCTTGTTCCTTTTTCTTTTGCTTTTATCTTTTGGATGCTTTGAAGGTTGCTTCTTTTACATATGGATTTTCCTGTTCAGTTCTCATCTCACATGTTGTGAATATTCCATGCAATTCGCCCATGCTTATTGAGTTTAGATCCGATCTTTCTTCTAGTGCTAATATCTTAGGGTTGAATCTCGTAGGAAGAGATATTAGTACCTTTTGAACAATTATAGATTATTCGATTTCTTCTCCCAATCCTATGATTGCATTCACTGTTTCATTGACACGTAAGAAGTAGGCTGTGATATCTTCATCTTCCTTCATTTTTAGTTGTTCGAAATGACCTCTGTAAGTTTAAAGCTTTGTTGTTTTGACTTTTGAATCTCCTTCATAAATATTTCAAAGATTGTCTGAAATCTCTTTAGCAGATTTACAATGTGCAACTTTGGTGAATACCGTATCACTGAGACCATTCAAAAGTGCATTTTTGTCTTTGGAATTATTCTCACTGAGTTTCACTGCTTTGTCATTTGTTGGTGGAACTGTTGGTTTTGTGTATCCATCTACAATTGATTTCCAAACTTGAAATCCATGTGCCTGTATATATGTCTTCATCCTTATGCTCCAAAAATAATACTTTTGTCCATCAAACCATGGTATTCCATTTTTATACGAGTTTGTACTCTCCGTGATCTACCTTTCAGTGGTTAAACTGATTTCTCAAGGAACCTGTTCTGATACCAATTGTTGGATTACTGAGAGGGGGGTGAATCAGTAATAGCGTAATTATAATCCTTTTTCTTCAAGTGTTATATCTATGTATAATTATTATCCAATAATGAACAGTAAGAAATAAACAATCACACAAATACATAGTACACCAGTGTTTTACGTGGAAACCCAAATCGGGAAAAAACCATGGAATGCTTTTTCTTATATGTCTTGAAGAATTATATTCATTGGAAGCACCAACTTCCTTTGTTTTCCAGCTGCAAAGTGGAAGGAGGCTCCACCCCCCTAGTTTCTCAGGCTACAACCTAAGGGAAGCTCCAACTCCCCAATTCTCTGGCTACAACCAGAAGGAGGCTACAACCCCCTTTGTTCTCTGGCTACAACCGGAAGGTGGCTACAACCACCTGTCCTTGCCTCGTCCTGCCACCCTGAAGTAGAAGTAGAATGATAGAAAAACTATCACACTATCACTCTGAGATATACTGCTGTAAACCTATACCAATAAATCTGAACCATGCATCAAACTGTACCTCAACCTGTAATCAACCTGTACCATAAACAAGTGTATCAACCATGCATCAACCTGTACCAAACAACCTGTAATCAACATGTACCATAAACAAGTGCATCCAACCATTTACCAAGTATGTACAAATCATGTTTCAAATACTCATCAACTATGACTCATCAATATGTACCAACATCATCAACTATACACCTCATGTATGTGCCAACTCATCAACTAGTTGTGTCAACCATGTACTCAACATGTACCTCAACCAAAAGACCTCATCAATTTCATCATCCAAATCTGATTTGTAGCTCTATAATAGACCTGGTGTATATGATCACATTCCTACAAACCTTCCTTAACTTTAACAACAGAGACTAGCATTTTCATCAAACTTTTCTTTAGTCTCACATGCCTAGTTTTAAGTTAGTCAACAACCTAACTTGAAGTAGTCATAACTTTGAACGTATAATGTAGAGATCTTAAACTGATAAAATGTTATTTGGTATGTTTTATGAAATTCCTCGAGGGAACCACTACTTGGAACCTCTCGGAAAGGAGTTATAGAAAAATGTCATACCTTATTGAATTATAAGCTTATTCTAGAGGCGACCTTGTAGAGAGTTCCCCAAACAAAATATTCATTGAATTAATATAAAGCGTACAAAATACACCATACTATGCCCTACTTGAACCATTTTTGTCTCAACTAAATTTAAAGGATACATTATCAAAGTTATGAGGAGGTTTTTTTACCGAGGCCGCCTATTTTTGACTAGTTCGGACTAATACAAACCCTATTTTCCATGGAGTGTAACTCCCAAATACAAAACCACAAGATGAATTTATTACCACAGATGCCAGGTGTGTTTTATCAATGGAATAACATTGACGGTCACGAATCATTATAGAAAAAGTTATAGCGAAAATGGTGAGATAACATATAAATAACATACCTTAGACACCATCAAAATTTATCCTTCCCTTGCATTTTAGAGCCTTCTTTTCTTCACATACATGAGGAAATTCAGATTAGATGATATCCTTTTTACCTCGGACACTTATAGATGTTCCAATATGATCAAATTAGCCAGTTAAAAGGTAGAGAGAGCCCTCTTTCTTTATTTATACTCTCAAATGCTTCCTTAAAGAAACATCTTCCACCGGGTGCTTGGCCCACTTTCCTTATTTTAGGGTTAACCCACTTCTAATTTTTCCATTAAATTTATTATTGAAATGAATTTATTTTGTATTCACTTTGAATTACTAGTAGTGCATCCTTCATTTTATTATTTACCTTTTAAAATCTCTTAAACCACTTTGACTACTTTGGCGTTTTGGGGCTTCTAGATGACAGAGGGTCCTCCAGCAAATAAGGCCATAAATCTCAAACCATGAGGAGTTGTGACATTCCACATACCATAGGAAATGGAATGGCATGTACTATCATATAGAATATTATTACCTTCAAATGCTATACGTTATCCATCAAACAAACTTGGGTCCATTACTGAAACCGGGGTTCTCCAACTTCACACGGCAATAACTCTCTAACCATTGGGGGTATACTTGATGTTCTACATACCTTGAAATGGAATGAAAAGCACTATCCAAAAGCTATAGGATATGTTCTGCGACAAAATTCACTCTCCTATCCATCTCATTATTCCACAATTAAGCATGGGTTCTCTTACTCACGCAAAATTCTTCGTGGGGAGAAAACCCATCCTTATCCACCACCACTCCATAATATTTTCCTTCCATTCCATTTCTTTATCCATGCTTCTTTCCTGTCCACCTCCCTCTTCCCTCTCTCTCCCTTTCCTTCTTCCTCATTTCCCTTCCATTCTAAAATCTTTCCTTTTCCATTCCTAAAACCTAGAACCCCATTCCATTCCATTTCCATTTCCACCCTCCCTCCCCCTTCCATTCCTCTCCCCCCCTCCACTCTTCCTCTCTCCCCCCTCCATTTCCTCTCCCCTCTCTCATTTCTCCTCCTTTCCTTTCCTCTTTCCTCTCTCTTTCTCCTCTCCTGTGTTTCCTCTTTTTGTGTTCTTCTCCACCTCTTTCTTTCTGGTCTGTCCTGGGTCCTTGGCCTCCACTCCACCTCTTGTCCGTTGTCCTCTTGTCTCCTTTTGTGTCTTTGTGGTCTCCGTGTGTTCAAGGCCATCCACCCATTTATATTCCATTCTCCTCCATTTTCCTCGGCCACTCCTCCACCCTCCCTCCACTCTTCCTCCATCCATTCCTCCCTCTTTCTACCCCTCTTTTGGCCCTCCCCTCTCCACCTCCACTCTCTTCCTTCTTCCCCTCCATTCCTCCCTCCATATCATTCCTCCTATTTTATATATTCCACCTCCCTCCATCTCTCTCTCCTCCTCTTCCTCTCTTTCTGTGTCTCCTTATCTTTTCCTTTTCGTGTGTGTCCACTGTTGTGTCTCCTCTTCCTCTGTCTTTGTCATGTGTCTCTTGTGTCCTTGTCCTTCCTTTCCTCCACTTCTTCGTTGGGATCTCTTCTTGTTGGGATCCTCCAGTGTGTCTCTCTCTCTGTCTCTCTGGGTCATTCATGTCTTTCCATATATGTCTTTCCGTTCCTTCCACCTTCAGCTGTGGGTCCATGTGTCCATCTGTCTCATTGTTCCTTTTCCTCCATGGGGTGTGTCCTTTTGGGATATTTTCTGTTGTCATTCACGTCCTTCATTCTTCCTGGTGCATGGAGTTATCCCGGTCTTGTCCCATTCCATTCCATTCCATCCATTCCTTTCCTTCCTCCTCCACTTTTCAACTATATATATATATATATATATATATATATATATATATATATATATATTCAATGGGTTATTTGATACAACTTATCACTTTTTACTTTGTATGAGAGCATATTTTTATTAATGGAGTTATTAAAGGGTGAAGCTCAAAGGATTATTAAAAGGAGTTATGGAAGTTAAGAGTAGATTCCATTAATTTTTTCATTTTCAAAGTTATAAGAAGGGGCGAAGCCTATTTATTTGTCTCTAAAAGGCTAAAGGGGAAGTGTTACTAAAGCTCTATTATTATTTAGTGGAAAAGATAATAAAGAGATTATAAAAATAATCTTTAAAGTTTCAATTAAATGAAGAGTGAATATAAGAGTTTTAATTCAAAGGATTGAAAGAAAAACCACATTAATTAAATTGGGACCCTTACATTCACTAATTATATGAAATTTGAAATCATGAATTCCACACAAAATTTAGTTTTTTTGAAATGTCCCTTCTTAATACTTGGATGAGTATTATAAGCTACATTTAGAACCGTTCAAAATCAAAATGTCATTTGTACAAACTATCCCTGGAAATCTTTTCCCTAATTGAATATGAAATAGTAGCCGGTGATACTACGGAGTTACTTGAAGAATTAGATAGAATTAAAGGATAACTTAAGCAAAGCTTCAGGGAAAGTACAAAAAGATTTGAGAAAATGGAAATTTGTCGAGATAAGGATGGTCACCTCCAACAAAAATCTGACATTGAAAAGGAGGAACATGAAGCTCAAGAATCAAAGGAAACAAAATCCGAATTGCAAGTCGTGTATTAAACACTGCCCCTAGAAAATGTCACACGCCAAGTAATGGAAAAGACCATGAAATTTGTCGTTTAAAACCACAATAGAAAATTTGCTAATCGGATCAAAATTAGAGGGATATGAAATAGTGAATTTAGAAGTTGGAACAAGAGAATCTGATATCTTGAGGAAGGAATTATCCAAAGGAAATATGAGAAGTTCTGCCTAAGGAATATGTGGCAAAGTACTTAAACAAATAAAAGATGAAGATGAAAGCGGAGAATCAAGAGATATTATAAATGAATTGAAAAATCAGATGAATGATAGGGAAGAAAACTCATGCCTAAAGGTTGATAATCAAAGTTTACTCACACAAATTAATAGAAGTTAAAGAGTATTAAAAGTCACTACAAAGGAAACAAGTTAGAGCATCAATAAGGAATAATTGTGGTTGATAAAGAGACAATGGGCTAAAACCTATGGAACTACATAAATTATTTAGATGTAAAAGGAAATATAATTGGATAAAGGAATTAATACAGATGCAATCAACATTACAACTCAAAAGGATGCAAATCTAGCTAATGTAAAGAGGTATTTGAATGCTAAAGTACAAAAAATCCATAGGTATAAAGAAGACTCAGATTTTCAAGTTAATCAAGAAAAACTACAAGTATAAGAGTAAAGATCAAAATTTTGGAAGGATGCCTTATCAACATCCTAATCAAAAAGGTTGATGCTTCAACCAATAAATGTATCAACTAAAAGGGACCAATATTCACAGAAAATATCACTTCGATTACAAGTGGTGCTCAAGTAAAAGCTATTACAGAGTCCGAGAATTACAACAAGTTTTTACAAGATTTTGAGTTCCATAGAATATCAAATTAGGGTGGGTAGAATATTTTACAATTGGAATTTTCTGCTCAACTCTTAAAATATCGTATCATCTCATGTCCTCAACGATGACTAACTCAACAATGAAGAATGAGGAGACAATATTACAAGGCAGGAGAAGAGATAAGTCTTCCATAAGTATTCTTTGAGGACAAATCATTTTTAAGGAAGAAATGTAACATACAATATATATATCCTTAATAATAATAATAATGCACCAACATTCCAATTAATAGTTGAATTAATGAAAGGGAAAGATACTTACCTTTTCACCTCATGGGCAGTCAATTCCTATATGTATACTGACATGAGGGTCATTGTAATAATCTTACATACCATTATTATTTCATGAATTTATGCAACTATCCACATGGTTATGTTATTTCAACACACAGATTTTTTCTTATAGGACAAACCTTGACATCATCACCTCCCTTGCTTATCTCCATCCTCCTCTCTGTCTCTCTTGCATATGAATTCTCCTATCTCTCTCCTTGTATCCCTACCTCTCTCTCACCCACTTTTTCTTTATTTTTCCTCTATCCTCCCCTTCCCCCCCTCTCTCTCTCCTACATCCCTGCCTCTCTCTCTCTCTCTCTCTCTCTCTCTCTCTCTCTCTCTCCTTGCCCCTCTCCCCCTCCCTTTGTCTCTGCTCTCCACCTTTTCTCTGCCTCTCTACCTCCAGCCTCCCCCCCTCCTCTCTCTCTCTCTCTCTCTCTCTCTCTCTCTTCCCCTGGCCACTGCCACTCTCTCTTCCTCTCACACACTCCTCTCTACCCATAGTAACATCTTCCTCCTCTCTCCCTCTCACACTCCTCACATTGTCTCTCTACCCCCTGTCTTCCTCTCTCTCTCTACACATACTGCTCAAACTCCACTCTCTCTCTACCCCTATATACTTATTCCCTCTCGCCTCTCCACATATCATGCCTCTCTCTCTACCCCTCTCTATATTCCTCCTCTCTCCCTCTCACTCTCATGCTTTAACAAGTTTGGTACATCGCAAGAAAATACATTGCCTTGACCTAGACATGTAAGACCACAACCTAGACCTAAGACAGCAGCAGAGGCATGGAAAAACCTAGATCCTAAGACCTAGAACCTTGATCTATACAACCACCATGACCATGACCTAGATCCATACCATGACCTATACATATACCATGGCCTAGACCATGACCTAGACCCCTAAGCTCCATCTAATCCATAGAACCCCACCTGACCCTTAACTAACTCCACTCCTAAGGGCCCCTAAATTGCACCTCATATACCTCTTATTTGAAGGTCCACACTGCTTATGAACCTCCTTATTGATGCTCAACTATTCCCCTATGTTTTCAAAACACTTTCAATATTAAATCATCATTTTAGATCCCTGGATTGTCCCCAAACCCCTATGAACCTTTAATCATAAAGTTATTTGGGTTATACAATAAATGTTAGCATCACATTGCATTAAGGCACACATGCTCTTGTGAGTATAAATAAATGAGGTTGGGTAATGTGAATGTCTCAGGGCACATGCATTGTAGGAACACGTGCACATCCTACAATGCATGCCCCCTTTAGGGAACAGACGTTCTAGGAATGCACACCGTTTATGTTGGGGAATGGATGTAGCCACCAGAAGCTCAACTCCCTCAGCCTTATTTTTTTCTAAAAGTGAACTAGCTTGACATATACTAGCATAAATAGAATAGAAAGCATGTTTTTGTCTTTTTGTGTTTTTTGGAAAGCAAACTTGTGTCTTATTATGTAATTGGTAGGAAAATTGTACAATTGGAAGACAATTGTTGAGTGGCAAAAAACTCGTGTATTCTTGTATGGTGGTAAACAAATTTGTGCAATTGGTAGAAACATTTGTACAGTGGAAGACAACTTGATTGAGTGGAAAGAAGAGCATGTCTTCTTGTGTATTTGATAAATTTGTTTTAATTTGGAGGTGGTGGTGGTGGAAAACAAACTTGTGTCTTTTTGTGTAATTGATAAACAAATTTGTGTAGTGGAAGACAATTGTCATCAGAAAACAAACTTGTGTCTTCTTGGTATAATTGGTAGAAAAATTTGTGTGATTGGAAGACAATTATCATTGGAAAAAAAAACTTGTGGTGTACTTGGAGACAATTATTCCTCTTTACTAAACATGGGAACCTATGAAATCAAATTAAGAAAGTCTTATAGAAATAAAAATACATTGAAAGGTAAAATGAAGAGAAATGAAGCAGGTACATGTAGAAACACAGAAGCTTTGTTGGAGGAAATCTAAATTCTGAGGAATGAGTGTATGGGTGTTGTTTCTTCTCCATCCTTTAAAGAAAAATGCAAAGATTTTAGTAGATTCCAATCCATTTCATACTTCTATTGAACCTCCATGACTGTAGATAGTGCACTTAACTTGGGACAAACATCTTTCCATAAATGAAATCCTTGGTATGTTCTAATAAACACAATTCGTAACATGTTTTGTTTTAGATATCACATTGAGTAGGTTATTATTATGACACATATATATTTTTGTATGTGCACTTAACACCTTTGTGCAAAAACGTATATAAACACACACACACACACACACACACACACACACATATATATAATTTTGTACTTCTGCTGTGGTTTTGAAGAGGAATAATACTTCTCTATAGTTTTGAAGGGAGATATTTTATTTATAACATTATATCTCTACAGGTTTGAGCAAGGAATATTGCCTTGGTTTTGCAACCTTTTTTTCTGGCCGAGGAATAATGTTGCCAGTTACTCTCGGTGAGTTTTGGACCATAATAATTATCTATAGTTTATAGATTGTCTCGGTGAGGAACTTATCTACGGTTTCCTGAAATGCTCTATTAGCACAATTTTGGATCATTTTAGTTTTAGCCTTCAACTCGTTGAGCACTTTGGCGTGTGTTCATAAATTAGTTATGGCTCTTCAACCCACAGAGCAAGGTGGACAGCCACGTGGAAATCAAGGTGGAGTCACTTTTACTTTGATTCATTTTTGAATTTATAAATGAGATAATCAAATTAAAGAGATATATATATATATATATATATATATATATATATATATATATATATATATATATATATATATATATATATATATATATATATATTCAATTTTAAGTTTAATAAGTAAAAGTTGGTTTGAGAGATATAAGAATTAATATCATTATTATCAATTAAAATATATTTTTGCTTTTTTTAAATTCAATCCAAAATAGTAATTGCTACTTTTTTTTTCTCTTCTTTTTCAATACTTAAGGAGACTCCACCACCTATTCAAAAAAATAGATTAATAGGGGGAGGACCCCCAAATCACACTAGAGATCCTTTAAGATTATATGGAATCATTTAGAAAAATGAGGAGAGAGAGAAGTCACCAAAATCCAAATAGAGGTTAGAATCATTAGAAGAGATGGAGTGAAGAAAGAGACGTTAAAATCCAAATAGAGCTAGAGCAATGATTGATAAAAAGATTAGACTCTTCAAAGATACCATTCAAACTCGAATAGATGATAGATTCTTAGGGTTCAAAAGTTAATTTACCCAGACGTGAAGGATAGAATTCAAGGAATGGAAAACATAAACAATCAACTCAAAAAGGAGAGGTCAAAGAAAATCAAAACTTGAGAGATAGAGTTAAAGAGCTAGAATAAAAACTAACCAAACAATTTGACCCTCGGTGATTTGGAAAACAAATTGGATATCAGAAAGACCCATTAAATCAATCCAAAATAGTAATTGCTACTTTTTTTTCTCTTCTTTTCAATATGAGAACTCCACCACCTATTCAAAAAAATAGATTAATAGGGGGAGGACCCCCAAATCACACTAGAGATCCTTTAAGATTATATGGAATCATTAGAAAAAATGAGAGAAGAGAGAGATGCCAAAATCCAAATAGAGTTAGAATCATTAGAAGAGATGAGTGAAGAAAAAGACGTAAAACTCCAAATAGAGCTAGAGGCAATGATTGATAAAAAAATTAGACTCTTCAAAGATACCATTCAAACTCGAATAGATGATAGATTCTTAGGGTTCAAGAGTTAATTGCAGACAATGAAGGATAGGATTCAAGAAATGGAAAAATATAAACAATCGACCCAAGAAGGAGAGGTCAAAGAAAATCAAAACTTGAGAGATAGGATTAAAGAGATAGAAGAAAAAATAACCAACAATTTGACCCTCAAGAATTTGGAAAACAAATTGGATATCAAACCCATTAAAGAGGAAATGAATAAACTAATCGAAATGGACCATGAGCGTAATAATAGAGTCTTGAACCTCATAATTTTTGGTACAAAAGAACAACAAGAGGAGGATATGCCAACAATAGTAAAAGAATAATTAAATAATAAATCACAAATTGATACAACTTACCTCACATAAGAAAAGAGGCTAGGAAAAATAATTGATCACAAAGATAGGTTGATCCGTGTCAAAGTAAGTTGTAATATCCATAAATATAGCATACTCATTAAATCTTTGAGCTTAAAAGGGTCAGGAATATTTATAAATGAAGACCTCATTCCCGAAGACCAAGTTGAATTAAGGAAGGACGTTCAAAATGTAAAAGAATCTAGGAAAGAAGGAAAATGGGAAATAATTAGAAATCGAAAAGCTATTCTTGGGGATAGAGACTAGAAGGATAATAATAAATAGGAATTTGGGACACTCGGGATCATTTTTTGGAATTATAGTGGCTTTCCATGGTGTAAAGGTCCTATGATAAGTTGGATCCCAAGTGATATTGATATTATTTGTCTAGTTCAAACTTGGGAGCATGAGGAGTCTAAGGTCCCCAACATAGAAAGATTTGTCTTCTGTCGGCATGGAGCAAAAATTCCCATTGTAGAGGGATATGAGGCATGGCTTGTTATATTAGAAAGAGCATTTCTCCTCACATTCAACTTCATAAGATCAACCTTCTCAATCAGTACATTTGGATAGAAATTTCAGACACCAATGCTAAGAATATGTATATATAAATTTGCTATTTTGCACCTATTAATTCTACTTTCTATAAGAAAAAGAATCTAGATAGCAATTGTCCATATAATAATTTAGAACAAGATATTTATAGTTTGAAAAATGAAGGTAATATCCTCCTTCTAAGAGATTTTAATGCTAGGAATGAAACTAAACAAGATACTCTTTTAAGTAATGATTCCAACCATAATCCTTTATGGATAGATGAGGACGTTGTTTTATCTAATAGCTACAAAAGAGGCTTTGAAGACCTAATTGAGAATTTGTTTGGTACTGAGTTGGTCAAGCTCTACAGCTCTCAAGACCTAATAATTTGCAATGGAGTAATAAAGTGGCCAAACTCCAACCAAATGACTTGTATTCATGGGCTAGGTAGTAGTGTCGTAGATTATGTGATATATGATATCCCCGATTCCAACCAAATAGCAAATTTTGACCTTTTAAATGACCATGAACCTGACTCTGATCATAAACCTTTAATTCTAACTCTAAACTTTTCAATGCATAGGAGTGCCATTGAAAAGAATTCTCACAATCAAAGGAAATTGTTCTTTGGCTAAAGTAAAGTTGACCTTTTCTTAAAGGATTTAAATAGTAAATTAAATCTGATAACTTATAAGGACAACATTGAAGAACTCTCATAATTTTACAACTACCCTTTCCACTTCTATTAACAAGTTCTCTTTCGAGGTGTTCTATAAAAAGAATAATAGAACGACCGACCCTTGGTATGATAAAGAATGTAAAATTGCTAGGAAATCCATTAGGGGTGCTTTTAATGAGTCCTTAAAAATCGATAAGATCAATACGTGCAAATCCCTAATTAAAAGGAAAAAAGATAGTATATCAATAAAAGGAAAGAGCATCTTTCAAAACTTTCTAAGTTGGATCCTAAGAAGTTCTGGAGCCAAATTCTAAACCACAATACTAAAGAAAATAATATGATTCCCTTAAGGGGCTAGAATTCCTACCTTAAAAGTCTTTACGAGTTCCCTAATGCCATGGACACCATTCCTATTGTCCCTACAGAGGATGGAGTTTTTTCTTTAGATGACATAGAGTTTAGGGTTAAGCGACTTGAAAATGGGAAAGATAAGGACATTGAAGGCCAGCAAGATGAAATTTTAAAAATCAGAGGGCCTATCCTTATCCATCACATACACAATCTCTTCAGTTTTGCAGTCTAGCAGGGCTTCCCTAAACCCTGGACAGAAAGCCTCGTTGTTCCTATTTTTAAAAGTGAGGAGAGAAAAAATCACTCTAATTATAGGACCATTATGATTAGCCAGATTTTAGCCAAGATTTATGGAATTATTTTGGAAAAGAAGATTAGCGTTTGGCTAGAAAGTCATGGTAAAAGAGCTAAAGGCTGGTCCGGGTTTAGGATATATCATTCAACCCTGGACCATATTGTTACCTTTATGATCATTGCAGAGGAGTTTCACAATACTAAAACCAATTTTTTTTGTTGTTTTGTTGACTTTAGAAAAGCTTTTGACATGCTTCCTAGGAAAAACCTTTGGAATAGGTTAGAAGAGATAAAAGTGACTCTTGAGTTGAGGGTTGCTGCAATAAGGATGTATGAAAACATTATTGATAAGTTAAAAAACACTAAGGGCTGGTCGAAAGAGATTAACTACAATATTAGAGTCAAACAAGGTTGTCCCTTGTCCCCTACCGTTTTTGGCATATACATTGACAAGTTAGAAGATTTCTTGGAAAAAGCAAGTTGTGTCGGCCCTACTCTCACTATTATAGTCATTAATATTCTTCTTTATGCCGATGATATTGTTCTTATGGCAAGGAGTCCCCATGATCTTGAAAACCAAGTAAGAATCCTTAAGGATTTTTTCTCCAATATGGGTATGATTGTTAATATTGATAAGACTAAGGTCATGATTATTAAATCCAATAAGATCACTTATGATACCTTCGTATATGACAACAAAAACTTGGAGGAAGTGAATTTATACAAATATCTTGGAATTTACATTCACCACAAGCTCAAATGGAATTATAGCATTGAGAAAAGGATTATTGGTGGATGGAAATCTTATTATGGGCTTGAAAGAAATTATAAATAAGCTGATCTTTGGAGTTGGGATAAGAAGAAACTCCTATTTGAGACTCTTGTTACACCTGTTATTCTTTATGGATGTGAAGTATGGGGTTGTAGTATATCTCGTGAATATTGGAGAAAGATAGAGAAAAAAATAATAATTTATAACCTATAATCTCAAAATTAAAGGAAATACGCCCTATCCCATCCTCCTCTTAGAAACAAGCCTCCCCCATTGAGAGCATGACTACAAATATATACCTAATGTATAAGAAAAAGTTAAATAGAATGTAAGATAATAGGATTCCTAAAATTTATTCAAATTCGAGTCGTAACCACCATCGACTCAAGCAAGGATGGCATAAATATGCCCGGTCTTGGATAAACTATTAGGGAATCATGGAAGACACCATTTTGTAGAGAAAATATACTATTCAAAATATCATCAAATCAAAATTTAAGGAGAAACTGTGGTGTGATAACGAGTTAGAGGAAAAGATAAAATTAAGGTATTATAAGGATGTAATCAACCCTAATCTAGAAGATCAAAATTATCTATCTATTTTGACAAGTGTAGAGAAAAAAAATAAGCATTGCTAAGGTAAGAAAAAATTCTCACAAGCTCCATAGTGAAACTGGGCGTTGGTCAATTCCTAAAATTCCATGGGATGAAAGAGTGTGTCATCTTTGTGACATTAAGAAGGTTGAAGAAGAAACATACGTTCTCTTAGATTGTCCATAATATACCCATATTAGATCTTATTTTCAAAATATTTGTCACACTACCAACCTTCCTAACCTCTTAACTCAACAAAACTATGGTGATCTTGGAAATCTTCTCTTAATGCTTTTCGAGCATAGAAACAAAATTCTAATGAATGGCAAGTAATCACTTACCCTCTT
>SNQJ01S0070523.1:14186-39406 GCA_010110895.2 Picea sitchensis
TATTCCAGAAGAAGATAAAAGTTCATTGAAATAATATCTAAGATCCAATATGAAAATTGAGTCTCAAAATATTCGACAAGATAGAAGAGTGAGTAAGAGTTATCATCACTAAGTTTTTCAAATATTTATACTTTTGGTGGACCAAAATTTCTTTAGTGGGATGGTGTGATCTAGGAGGATCCAAGAACACTCACAGAGGTCTAGGAGGATCTAGAATGCTCATAGAGGTCTAGGAGGATCCATAAAATATCTAAATTTTACTATCTCAAATTTTCTTGAAAATGAAATCAATTCATAGAGATCAACAATAACTTTCCAATGGCGCAAAAATTGCCTCAAATGGAGTTCTTATGCAAAAGATATGGCTGGTCAAAGTTCAAGTCAAACTAGGTAAAAAAGACAAAACTCAAAAGGGGTCAAATGTGACACGTGTCACCACTGAAAGGGTGAAATTTGGTACGATCGTACAAATGTACGATGTTGACGTGGCCACACCCTGGAGCGACATGTGGCAAACTGTACATCCAACTAAGTAGGTGACTCAACATCCATATGGCTAGGTGGACCAATTATAGTTTGACACACAAAAAAGATAGACCAATGAGAGGCTACCACATGGAAACCTCCCATTGACCATTAATGGGTAAGGTTGGTTAAAACATTTTTGGATCTCGGAGGATTAAACCGAGGTCTCCTGCACAACAACCCAACAAACTCACCATTACACCAAGCAATTAAGTCTTAACTGTATGGGGGTGCAACTTGTAATTAAAGTCATTAATTGTAATAGATGGTGGAGAAAGGGTCGAGGGCCTAAGCCCCAGGCCCATGGTTTATCAAAACTCCCTGTAATCAAGTCCCTACATTCATGGTTCTATAACTACATTCCATCACACATATAACCACATGCCATATATATAATCTGAAACTATATAATAACCACCGCATATGGTTACATAACAAATTTATATATAGTGTGGTCGAATGGGTTTGACCCGTGACCTACTATATAACATCCCAACAACTTAACCATTGAGCCATATATTATGGGAAGCCAAAAAAATAATAATTAATTTGATGTTGTAGTTAACCCAAGGTGTGGAGCACGGTCAGACCCACAACCTATTTAATGGTGCACATCTCAATGTGGGAACAAAGTTTGAGGTAGAAACACATCCCAATGTTGGCATGGATTTTGAGGACATATGGATGCATTGTTTTACATGCAAAGAGAGGAGCCAAGTTTGGTATTGTCTCGATATACATGTTGTGAGGTATATTGACTGCATATAGGTATGTTTATACTCATTTTTCTCATTTTTTCGATAGGATTTCAATGGTGATGTTATTTTGGTGCTAAGATGTTATATTTAGAAGCATTAGTCTAGATTTCCATTAATAAGCACCATAGTGCATCATTTGGCATGTAAAGATGGTGAAATTGAGCCAGTTCAACATATGGTCGACTTTATACTCATTTTTCTCATATTTTCACAAGGAATTCAATGGTAAATTCTATATCTGAGTTTGAGAAGCGAAATTAAATAGACCCCATCAAATTGGATTTCATAATTCCATGTTGTAATCTAATTTGACATTTTGATATGATGAGAGGCAGTATTACTATCTATAGGGGACATAAAGATGAAGTAATATATGTCATCAATATTGTATACTTTGATTTCTTTTATTTTCTTCTGTGTCATGTCACTAATGTTCAAGTTAATCATCATTATATGAGATTTTGGATAATAATCACATCATCATTTTTCTGCAAATCGCCTCAATACGATCAAGAATTATTCTGAATCAAGTTAGATACTAAATGGGTTTTTAAATATTATAATTGGTATCTAAGTATTTTCATATCAACCATATGTTTGGAACTATTTCAAGTCTATGCATGGGGTAGGAGAGCATGATGAAGTAGGAGCATGCATAAAAATAACATTATAAAGGAAATAAATGAATTTCAAAACTATTTCGCTCATTCAAAATGAAAAATCCATTGTTGAATGGTATTCTTTAGTAATGGGAGAGGGAACAAGAACCCGTGAAGACCAATCAACCAGGAAAGGACATGTACATAGATATTTTTGGGAGGTGTTTGAGGCAGATCGATCACAGTGGTATGAATGAAAAAAAATCTAGGGAATCATGGAATCCATTCATTTCGAACATGAGACAATGCAACAGTTGAAATATGGATGAGAAATCTCTCTTTCTTTTGTGGGCCATGTAGTGGTAATGAATGGGATGATTGTAAATCCACAGATTGGGTTGATAGATGGAATCGTGTATCACTCCCCATTGATCAACGTATAATTATGGAATTATCCCACTTGGAGGAGGACCAATCAAATATTTCAATAGATTATGATCACGTCTAAAATCTCATACTACCAGGTTTGGTGAATATTCTATTTAATTTTGAATAACTAGCATCAATGTTTTATGATTTGATAATTTAGTGGACTTATGTATTGGAAATCCAATTTTTTAGGGCACATATATGCAGTGGTTTACCAAAAAGGTAATGAATGGGGCACTATATATTGGTTGGCATGTTTCTTAGAGGGAAAGAAAACCCTCATGCTCTCAGTAACAGACTCCGAAGGCATTGAATTTTTGATTGGGTTGATGGTTATTAAAGGAGAATATCTGAGACCAGATGAAAGAACACAAAATAATGGTGGTTATGTATGATCTGGATTGTGGATATCGGTGTCCACCTACCTTTTCCAACTGGAACAAAACAATTTTCTGGCAATTTTGGTAATTTACTATTTTTGGCAGTTTTTCGGGTTCTAAACTTCCAGAGGCATTTTGACGCCCTAAACAACATTTTTTGGGCATCAACCGATCGTCATATATTTGTTGTCAATATTTGTAGTCCTTAGATAGATATTTCTAACGATGTATCATATGTGTCAAAAAAAGATCGTATGAAAAAGTGGTATCAAAGCAGGTTGCTCTTGATCATTTTTTAGTGCATGTCCCCGACGAGGTTCGAGTATAGCAAGTTGGGTCTCGAGCTTGTCTCTCTTGAAGACAATCTCTCTCACATGCCCAAGAAATCCTCCATGGAGGAAGAAAATAAAAATGATGGAGCAGATAATCCTATCAATCTGTTGCTTGAGAAAATCTCTCACACTATAGAGGGACGAAATGATGGAGAATTTTTCCCACATCCTTCAACGCCTGCTAATAGAAACAGGCACATATTCATCAAACATCCACTTTGGAAGCACCCCTCCTTTCAATAAACAGGTTAATTTTGATATTCCCATATTTGAAGTTCAGATAGGTGCGAATGCCCTAGAGAAATGGTTAAATCTGTTAAAATGTTATTTCTATGTTCATAATTTTTTTGACAGGGAAAAGATCACCTTCGCAGTCCTTAAAGCGCTCCCCCATGTCAAACATTAGTGGGAAACTTACTGGGAGAAAATTTCCACAGAGGATTCTGGAATATATGGGGCCGAGCCTAGTTGGGATTTTTTTGTGGATGTGGTAAAGGAACAATATTACCCTGTTGGAAACTATGAGGACCAGTACGTGAGATGGATCACACTGCAACAAGAGAGGGGACAAGCAGTTTCGAAGTTCACCAATACCTTCCATACCTTGTGCACCAAGATGGGTATCAAAGACTCTGAATGAAATTTGGTTCTGAAATACCGTGGGGCTCTACACAGATACATCCAAATTGAAATGGATTTTTTGGACATCTCATCACTCGGTGCTACTTATCGATATGCTTTTAAAATCAAGTAGAAATTTAAGCACTAGAACAAATGAGATTTTGGGTCTGCAAATCCATAAGAACCAAAGTATGACAAATACAACCCTAACAAAGAGTCTCCCGAAAACCAGTTTGAGCCATAAGAAAAGAATGGTCACAGGAAGATGAAGGACACTGGAAAATGGTGAGATTTCCACAAAATCCCCTAGCACAACACCAATGAATGTGGTTCAAAACAGTCATTGGTGGTCGATATCAAAGACAAGGAGCCGAACCTTGATTCAGAATCTGATTATGAAAATATTGGTAAAAGACAGATCATCAACGGAGAACCCACTGCTATTGTCGCGACCACAAAAATTCAACCAGAAGAACCAACAGATCCTGAAGAGGGGGAGCACCTTTTTCATTTACAGATGTGGGTGAAGGGTACCCCTCTGCATTTTATTGTTGATAGCAGAAGCCAAAAGAACCTCATCTTAGCAGAGGTCGTCAAACAGTTGGGATTATTGAAAACACCACACCTGCAACCATACAACATCGGGTGGCTTTGCCATGTACAAGATCTTCGTGTCAGCTAGTAGTGTCGATTGTCATACGAAATCCAACCCTTCAAGGATGAGGTATTATGTGATGTTTCCCCATTGGATGTCTGTGATGTTCTCTTGGGCCAGCCATATATGTGGAGACGCCATGTTGTTTATGAGTCTCGACCCTGCAATGTCATTGTTTCTCTAGGGGGTCATCTCTACAGAATACCAGAGGTAGTTCCGACTAGTGTTCTACCCCTAGTAGAAGAAATCGCCGTTTAATCGGCAAAACTCGGAAAAATCGCGATTTTTTAAGCCTGCCGATNCCATGTTGTTTACGAGTCTCGACCCTACAGTGTCATTGTTTCTCTTGGGGGTCATCTCTATAGAATACCAGAGGTAGTTCTAACTATTGTTCGACCTAAATAGTGCCGCAAGGTAGTATCTCATACTGCAAAATTTAACTTCTTCATAATCTGTTCAAAAGGGGAACATAAGGACACTGTAACCACTACAAACTTGCCCCAAGCACCTTCTATCCAACAGAAGCAGGTTGACAATATTGCAGCAAAGCATAAAGATTTCTTCCACACAAAGTCCTCTCATGTAGCTCGACTTGTTGAATATACTCAGCCTCAACAGGTTCATGACAACCTTCAACAAGCTAAGAAACACAACTTCTCCAACAAGAAAACCAACTCATCAAGATGTAGATTCAACAAATTCTTTTCCCTCTCCCCCGAGAACTCAATGCAATGGAGACCATTTCTTCCTAAGGAGGGATGATTTATCTAGGTGTATATCGATAGCCACCCACCTTTTCCAACTGGCTCAAAATAGTTTTCTCGCAATTTTGGTAAGTTACTATTTTTGGCAGTTTTTCGGGTCCTGAACTTCCGGAGCCGTTTTGAGGCCCTAAATAATGTTTTTTGGGCATCAACCAGTAGACAAATATCTTTATGATATTCACTGTCAACATTTGTATTCCTCGGATATATCTTTCTAACAATGTATCATATGCGTCAAACAAAGATCATATGCAAAAGTTACAACACCGGGAAGTTGATGTACTGACCTACCCAAACGAGGCCCACATGACTTTTGGCGCTTCATCTCCTAGGGTAGGTTTTTGGATGTCTAGGGTTTTTGACATTCCTGTTTATTGTAAAAAGGACTTTAGAGCCTCATTGTAATCATCTTTTGGCGAATGAGAGTAGCCATCACATCTCTTCTGAGAGATAAGCTGCCACCATTCTAGCGAGTCTTTCACTATGTATTTTTACAGTCTCTGTACATTTCTTTCAATAATAGAAATCGTGTATTACTGTATCTCTGTGTTTATGGTTGCATCTCTGATACATTTCTGTTATATTATTGGATATCTGCGATATCTATGTGCATTTATTTATTATATCTCTAAGCTCTCATTTCTTTCTTAAAATAATCCAGATCAATGTATTTCAATATTATAGACTGGGTGAAATTGCATACCACTTTATGAACTTGGTTTTTTGCAAACACATCCAACTACAAAGAATTCCAAGTAAGAACTCATCAAAGGTATGATACTTCTTGCCTTACTTTGAGCACGATAAGCTAATGGAGACCATTAGTATTAGAAGTGATCCTGATGGTCTACTTGAATGACCATAGGTATGTAAACCACCCAATGATTTTCAAAAAGTGAATAACTTGTAAAACTTCTTACATGGTATTACACACAAAATTGTCACATGCCCAGTGTCGTGCTAAGTGTTGCACTTATGTATCATATTATACTAAGTGTCACACTTATGTGTTATTGTGTTACTAAGTGTAGTAATTGAAAAATGACACTTTCTTAAGTGTCACAATTATGTTTCACAACCCTAATGCGATGGAAATCATTTTTCCATGTTCCCTAGCCATCAAAGAGAAGAAAAACCCATTTTCTGAAGGTAGGAAACATCACTTTTACCCTGATATTTTGACTTGTTTGGAGCACTAATGCTCCCCTAATGTGGTTTAGGGATCATTTATTCCCCTCTCCTCACTATTGGTGAGCATCACTAATTCCATGTACACCTCTTCTAGGGAGCGTCAGTCCTATTAGGGTGGTTTTACCTAATTCCTCCTTTTTCTGTGGGTCAATCTTGAGATACTTCAGGGTTGTTATGATCAAGATATGACTCATAGGCTCAAGTATCTTCTTTTTAGGTAATCAATCCTAAATTATGTAGGAAATATCTCAACCTTCCCTTAATATACTAAGTTTGTTAAACCTCCCAAGCTTCTATATAAAGAAGGTCTCTCAGGGGTAAAGACTAGTTTTTGAATAAGAGATTGTTGTTGATAGGGGAGTTTTGAAGAGTATCAAACCTCTATTGTTATGAAATCTAGAGTTGATCAGTGACATCCTTTAAGCATAGAGGGGCTTTTGCAGTGCAACATATTAGATATAATTTTCGGGATTATCGGGTGCAAGCCCTGAAAGTGATGAATGATGCTATGTGATTCATTTCGATGGTTTCAATCCCATTTCTTCACCCCTGTGAGCATCACCCGATGCAATGAGTGATAAGTGGACTATTTAAATCATGAGAATTATTGGTCAGTTGTGACTAATACTCATGGATACGGGTCATATATTAATGACTTACACTATGCAGTTAATCCCAAAAATGATATCCAGTGACATCCTGTCAGTACCCAAACTGGGTCTGGAAAGGAGAAGCATGAAGGAATATCTACATCACATCATGGATGCAATCCTTTATTGTTTCTCTTAATAATAATAGCTTGGCCTATTCCCATACTTCTGTCTCTTTTAAGTTTACATATGGATATCATAATTGTTTCATGTAGTTATATTTGCTTTTATATAACCTTGTGAAAGTAGTAGACGAGTATTATCCTTTTGCTTAAGTGTAGGGATATCATGATCGATCTAGGACTAGATCCAACGCTGAAGAAACAAGGAGCAACAAGGACAACCTCCGAAAAAGGTGCATTGTCTTTTCCTTTATCTTCTTGTTTTCACGTGTGAATATACAGGAGTAAGGGATGTTAGTGTCCACTTTCTCTTTTCTGTATTAGCCAAAGAAAACTTGGTTAATGGGAGCTTAACCTGTCCGCAGGGTAATATTTCTCACAACCAAATTTGTCGAATGCAGTAGAGAGGATTGTTCCTTGGTTTTTATCCCTACCATTCTTTTTTGTTTTGATTGATGAATGTTCTTTTTTATTTGAATTTATTTTGGCTTTTCATATTCACTAGATAGCTTACAAAATCCTTTATTAGTGTCATGTTGTGTCTAGGCTAATTTTCAACTGTCATGAAACACTTTTCAATGGTGGCACTCCCCCTAGTGCCTTACAGAGCATCATTGACACTCCCTGGAAGTGTATTTGGGAGCATCACTCTTGCAGTAATGCTTTGTCCCCTTATTAACAAGAGCGTCACCCTTGTTTCTGCACTGATTTTTGGTCTTTGTCTTCTTTGTTTCTTGGATTTTTGAATCAAAGTTAGACCTCAGTTTCTTGTTGGATTGCTTGGGATTTTGTTTGAATGAGAAGGTTGTTCATATCACTCTTTTTTCTTTTGGTAATCTATTGTCGTGGATCAAGTTGTGAAAATTTCATAATCCCTTCAAGGTTAATATAAACCCTTGGATATAACTTTGACTGTTAGTAGATTTGGGTCTTGGTGATTATACAATCATCAAACTTTTGTCTTTCGCTCACTGAGAAAACAAATTTACTTGTTATTTTTGAAATTTTGTTTCATTTACTTGGAGACATATAGTGCATCAAGCCCTGTCATTTCAGTTTTCTTTTTGGCAATTGTTGATCCATTAAGTCAATTCTGAATCTTTGAGGGTCTGGCGCAACATCAATTGATCACATATCTATTGATTTTAAAGTATTTTTGAGAGTGATTGTTTTCTTGCTTGAATTAGTGTGAAAATACATTCTTTCATTTGATTCCCTTGAGCTTGTGAATGTGTCTTTGTTCGAAATTTCTTTCTGCCTCATGTTCATTTCTATATCATCTTTGAACTCTTTCTTTTCATTTGAAAGTAAAGAAGAATTAAGAAGATGCATTTAATTGTATTGCATATTAGTTCAAACAAAAATAAATTTATTGCATTCTATTGTGTACGTGAAACATTTTGAGCTTGCATTTTAAAAGTGAAAAATTGCATGGTTTTTGGCATTTTTGGGCTTTCATTCTTAAAAAACAATTCCCCTCATTACCGGGGGGGGGGTGCATGAATCATGTATCCTATAATTTCTTGGACTCATATGTTGGACACCTTTTTCATTCAAAGAAAAATTTATGTTTCTTGCACTGAAAGTTGTAATTATTTCTCTGCTTGAAACCTCTTTCTCCTTTCTTTAGATAGCCTTGATCAAAACTTAAATAATGCATTGCATTCATATTTTCTTTGAAGTCTTCTTGTATTCAAGTATCAGAAATCATATTCAAGCTACATCCAAAATCCATTTTGAGTAACAAACATGCATAAAAGGAAAAAAAACATAATCTAAAATCAACTAGACCTTTTCTTTACTAGAAAACGATCACAAGTCTCGGATTTTAGGGCCTTGGTTGTAGGGTGGAGAGTAAATTATCAAAGGCCACTTAAAAAAAATTGTAGAATATTAGAGAGTGTTTAAATCCAAGTAATAAAAATTGGAGTTTGTTGTGAGAGCTCCTCTTACATGGGAGTTAAGAACTAGGTCAAGCAGAGCGACGGTTTGAGATCTCCCCTCTTTCGTTTTCCAAGTGGGACTACATCAAGTTTGGATCTTTGAAGAGAGATAGGTCCTCTGGGTGACACCACTTCTTCTTAATATTTGGATACTGAATTTGTTTCCACCATTCCTAGTTCCATTTTCTTAGTCTTCATTGTCAACCGGTTACCCGCCCGACCGTTCATTGTGAAATTGGTAAACATAGGTTCTTTTCTTAGGATTCTACGCGGGTGAATGGAAGGGGGGTTCCTTCTTTAGAAGGTTCCTTGTGGTACCTGAAACAAATGTCATATCACTCTTTCAGTACCTCTGGAGGGTGGCCCCGTGAAGCAAGGGTTACTTTCATTATGAAGGGATGTTACGAGGAGGTCAGGGTATCTGCTTCTCATATCTTCATTGAATGCCTCATCTCCCATCTCCATAAGATCCTTACTTCCTTTGTTAGTTTTGTCTTCTATTATAGGGAATTTGGTAGTGTGCTATATTTTATTTAGTAGACCCTAGTTTGAGTTTGTTTCTATGGCAATAGTTCTATAACTACCAACCAAGGGACCCCTTCTCCTAGGGAACATTTTGTTTTTCCTTCTTTTGGAAACGTTGGTCCTCCTTATATTGCAACATTAAGTATTCCAGGATTCACTATCAGGTTACTGGTATGGTTTTTTTGCACTCCGGTGATCCCAAATGTTCATGGTACTTTGTATGCAATCCCTCCACCCAAAGAACATCAATCTCATGTTGACCCTTTGCCTTCTTCACCTACTAGGTTTTCTTGCCATTTCTCTTCCTCGCCTGGTGAAATATCTAATGCTAGTAAACAAATGGATAAGAAGAAGAAGAAAAGGAATATCAAGAAGAAGAAAACTAAGTAAGGCACCAATATTCCAACCACTGCAGGTCATGTTGGAGGCAATCAACCATTTATTGTTAATCAGGTTGGGATTGTTGATGATATTGACAAGCCTACCAAGCTAACTCAAAAGCCCAAATTCCCTTGCAGGATTTGTAAGGGTGACCACCTTCTAAAGGATTTCCCTTGTCTTCCCAAGGTCTTAGAAGTGTGGTCTATGGGTTCCCAACAACTCATGTCTCCAACTACCTCAAGTTATGTTGGTGACAACCCATCAACTAGTGATAGTAAGGTTCAAAGTAATAAATGTAGAGTGAAGTTTCCTTGTAGGTTATGTGAAGGAAGTCATCAAAATTACCTTTTCCCTCGTATGGATGAGGATTCACATTTTTTGGAAGATATTTTTGTTTCCCAGCAACAACTTCTAACTGGTTATTGTAAGCTTTCTACCGACCAACCATTAGTTGATAAATTGATTGATATGATTCCATCATCGGTAGATCCCACGCTTTCCCCCTTGGAGAGTGAAGTTCAAGTGGTCGACCCAGTTTTATCATCGGTCGTCGAACCCCTTATTTTCCCCTTGGAGACTGAAGCTCAAGTGGTCAACCGAGTTCCATCCTCAATTGATCCCACTCTTCCCTTGAAGAGTGAATTAGATCATTCTCGTGTTCTTCTTGTCACTACTAATAACTCCTGACAAGTAATAATTTCACCCATTTCCATGAAACCCCCTCCAAGTACCGAGGTCATTTCCTTTGATTGGAATAGACTGACGACACCTCTCTTTCCTTCCTACTTTCCTTACCAAATAATTGCACTAGTTTGGAATATAAATATATGTCAGTCTATTATAGACAAAGGCACTTCTCTTAGCCTTTTATCCTCAAACACCTGGCAAGCTCTAGGATGCCCTCAACTTGTTCCCGGTACTTAGAATCTATTGGATTTTAATAGAAGAGACAATGAAACTTTAGGGATCCTTCCTTGGTTACCTGTCACCTTAGGAGGGAAAATTGTCTATATTGATATGATGGTAGTCCAAGGACCTTTTGACTTTAATTTTCTCCTTAGGCGGGACTATGTTTATGATATGAAATTTGTTTTGTACACACTCTTTCGAGTGATGTGATTCTCTCATGATGGAAACAATGTGACCATTCACCAACTTTCATTGATTGGCCCTCATATGATCCCCATATATATGACTTCCCTAAATATTTCTTATATCTAGGTAGTTTCCACCCTGTCATGGGTTAATTATGTGGCAATATGTCCCATGCTTTCAAGTACCGATGAGAAGGAGCCTCTCACTATATGCTCATCTTCTTTGGATTTAAATCTGGCAGTTGACATGGTAACTCCATCTTTAGGGACCTTGGAGTATTTTCTTCCCCCTTTTGATCTGATTGAGTCCCTTACCATATATTCCTTCCAGAGTGTTTTTCTTCCATCTGATGAAGACCTATTGGAAACCATGGTAGAGAGTGTTGAGCAGGGTTTATTTTTTGGTTTCAAGCTTGTTAAAAAATGAAACCTGCCTTAAGTAGGTTTTATTTTTTGGTTTCAATCTCATTAAAAAATGAAACCATCCTTGAGCATAGTTTATTTTCTGGTTTCAATCTCGTTAAAAAATGAATTCAGACTTGAGCATAGTTTATTTTCTAGTTTCAAGATCATTAAAAAATTAAACTATCCTTGAGTAGGTTTTATTTTATGGTTTCAATATCGTTAAAAAATAAAACTATCCATGAGCATAGTTCTCATTTTTGTATCAAGCTCGTTACAGAATGAAACATGTACCCACAAGCTTAGGCTTTCTATGTTTCAAGATTGTGTAAAAATGAAACCTACCCCAAGCATATGTTTTCTTTGTTTCGAGATTCTGTAAAAAAGAAACCAACTACGAGAAAAGTTCTCGTTTTTGTGTCAAGCTCGTAAAAACGTGAATCAGAAGTCTACGAGCATAGTTCCTTTTTCCGTGTTAAGCTCGTTAAAAAATGAAACAGATCCCCCTTCGATCGAGTTGAGTCTTTCCCTAGATATTGCAAACATCGAGTCAAGTCTTTCACTAGATATCGTAAATGAACCTTCATTTCATCTGCCTGTGACAATAGATCCTCTTTCTTCCTTTGGTGAACATTTACCTATTCGTATCCAAAATTCTAATCTAGTACATAAATTGGTGACAACATAAGAGTTGGCAGACTAAACGAAGCTTGGGGAGCATGTCTCCAATCTCTAGAAATCATGCTGGAGTTAAGCAACTAGATTGTCAAGCCAGGGGAAAAGTACCGAGCACAGTTTAATTTTTAGTTTCAAGCTCATGTAAAGATGAAACCAAACTAAGAATAGTTTATTTTTGGTTTCAATCTCAGTTAAAATGAAACCAATACCGAGCTCAGTATTTTTTCTTTCTTGTCCTCATAAATACATGAGAATAGGTTATCAAGTATATTTTTATCACTTTTTCATACTCATAAAAGATATATGAAAAATGAACTCTTTGGAGTTTCCTTTAATCTCTTTTTAAACTCTATAAACATGAAAAGATTTCCAAACAAGCTTGTCTCCTTTCACGCTCATTAAAGGATTTTAAAGGGCGTTTTTCAGTTAGAAGAGTTATCTCTTGTATCGTTTTATACTTTTTTTGGGCTTGGGAGGCTAAATTTACAAAAAAGTCAACTTTGGAGTTTCCTTTAAGTTCTTTTCAAACTCCCTAAACATGAAAAACCATCGATTTTACCTTGTCTAGACTCGTAAAACTATTAAGTGAAGGACCCATATGATATTGAATCCTTACTCATTCAGGTTCATTAAGCATGTGAAGAGGAACTTACCAAAGGTGAGTTATACCGAGCATCTGTTATCCTCCTCGAGATCGTTAAAAAACAAAGAGGTAATCATCTATATGGATGGGGGGGAATTTTGGGAAGTGGGTCAATCCTTTAAAACATTATGGCAATTGTTTTTAGCTTCCCTTGAACATGGCACCTGCCTACATTCTACTTACAATTGGGTTATCCACTTGTCTCTGATTCATACAATTCTATGTGTCATCATACTCTTTTGACTCCTTTGAAGAGAACATTTGGTTGTATTCACATTATGTTTAGATCCATGCCTCATCAAGTCAAATCTGTCAAGTCACTTTTTGTGCCACATCATTTTCAAGGGAAGTCTCAACTTCAATCAAACACTCTATAGTATTATCCATTTTCATACATGTGTCAGTTTCTCCACATTTTCTCTATCATCTCAAATAACTATCCTAATAATTTTTGTGTTGATGATTGGGGATACATCATGGCCCTCCTTCAATGATTATGTTCTTGTCGACTTCAACACATTATCCCAGAGTCAGATGTAGAAACCATTTAGATCCTTGGAGAATGCATGCTTCAATGGAAGGTTTCCTCACTTTCGACAATGGGTTTACATCATTGGCCCATGATTGGAAGATTCCACCAAATGTTTGACTTCAATTCATTGATTCACATTGTTTGGATTGTACTAGGGTACCTTGGGACTCATTTTCATCACTGGTGATTGACCTCACACTAGTTAACAATATACATTAATGATTGGTGTTGGCACAGGAGCAGACCCAGGGTTCAACTCTCAAGAGTGCACCAACAAATCCCTAACTACCATCCCTTTCGGAAACACCTGGGAAGTAGATGAAGTATCACCCAAGGTAGAGGCAGGGGTGGCTGCAGGACTCAAGTGTCTGCAACCTTAGCTGGGACACAGATCTGTGATTATAACTCTTAATATAATACTTAGCACTGTTGGTTCTTTATTATGCAATCAATAACAACTTCGCTGGTATAACAGAGCTTTGTAGCATGCACAATGAACTAGAATATTCAAGCACTTAGCATCAAAATGTTATTCAAATCTAACAGATCAAACACTTATCATATACACATGGATCATATCTAACATTCTACGCACCATAAGAACTGAGCATAAGCATACATATCATATCTATCTACTCATCTCAAAGCACTTAGAAAATAATCACATCAATGCATTAGAACAACGCACAAAGAAGACAACACCATATTTACATGGTTCACCCCCACCCTGGGGCTACGTCCACCAACTCTTCTTTATTATCGTCGGCCAATCGGTTACAAGCACAGAGCCTTAGAAACCCTTACTCCACACAGGATAAAAGATCTGCATAGCTCGCTAGATCCTTCTTCCTTACCCTACAACACAAAGCCTTCTATATATTCACATAGGGACTTGCGCTAAGCTCTACAAGTCTATACAGAATGCACAAAACCTTAGATCACACAGATCCCTTCTTGGCACTTATCCTATATCACATAGATATAATATTTGAATACTACTAATTTCTTTCCTATGCTTCTATTTATACATACAAAAGAGGCATAAGTGTGAGTAAACCCACGGGCCAACATCCCTTTCCCATTAAATATTCCCAAAACCCAAAGAGGGACCCAAATGTGGGCCGAGATTTTGCAATCTCCGCTTCATTTGGTGCTCCACCTTCGATAGGCTGTCGAAGTCCTAAAAATGGTCAAACATGACCAAGATTATCCCAAAAATTGGTTGACGGCCAACAAGCTCCCAACACTCACCCGTGACTTGTCCCAAGTCACTCTGGTCTGATCAATTCTACCTCGAATGCCTCGAGCTTGGCTGGAGTGGCTTGAACTTGCTACAGTGCTATGGCCTCTTGCTCAGTGAACTCCTAGATCATTGCGTCATTCACTATCCCTTCTAGGCATTGTTCTGCTACGATGACGACCTGTTCTAGTTCCGCTCCTTGGCTTTAAACTTCAGTGAACAATTGGCATTCTTTCTCTTGCACTGGTTGAAGTTGTTGAGAGACTTCTGTCACTTTACTTTGAATCGTGTGGATCTGTTTCTGGGTTGTGCGTTGTTCTTGAAACCTCTTCATTCTTTCAACTGGTGTTAAGGCCTTCAGTTGTGCCTATAACATATCGACGTGTTGCTTTTCTTATTGGAGTTGCGACTCCAATGCCTGTAACTCTAGATTCTCTGTGAGGTTCTCGTAAGTTTGGGAACTCCTATTACTCATATTCTTGCATTCCAAGGAAAGATATTTTAAAATCTTCCAACTACATTGCGAGCAGTTTCTTCCCTTAGGTCTCTTACCTCCTGTGGAGTTTCGGGTACAACACGGAGCTATAGATCTGCGATGTGCTGTTGTAGCTTCTGGATCATGTCTTCAAGCTATGCCACCTTTTGTGGGATTATTTTTTTGGTTTGTACCTTAATGAATGTCACAGAGAGAAGCGCTCTGTTGACCACTTCCTTTACCTCCAACTGCTCCACCAACAACAGTTCCTTTCCTTTTTGTAGCTGTGCTTTCTTGTCATTTCATTTTTCTTGGATAGTACTCTTTTCTTGTTCTGTAGCACTACACTATTCTACAAGTACTCTCTGTACTTTTTTCAAAGCCTGGATGACTTCCTCTGCTTCATCTTGTGCTTTTCGAAGTCGAGCCTCGACTGAATCTGCGATTCAGTGGAGTTGACCTGGTGCATATCCTTCTTCTAGTGTTTTGACTGACAGGGGTGCAGTGGAGACTACGCGCCTTGACTGAAGTGCCTGGTGCACTCCTTGGAGCTCTATCTCAATCTGACTATACATCACCTCCTTCTTGGCTTCCTTCTTCTTTGCAATCTCTAGCGAAGCATCGTTCAATGCAGTGATGATGAAGTTAAAGTCATCCGGGGTGAGGACCGTCTCGAACTTGGTCTTGGTTTCTTTCATTTTCTTTCTGCACCAAGGCTTCTCGGGGGACACCTTTATTTTCTTTGAGGAGTCCTCCTCATCCTTATGTGATGTTTCCTCACTGATCTCTTCGATATCACCTCCTTTCTATGGTGACATAGACGCAGTCTTCACGGATGTGGTGTCTACATCCTGAACTTCTTCATGCTTCTTTTTACTAGGTATGGGTGTATCCTGTGCATCTTCCAGACTATCTACATTAGACAACTTCGTAGGGTTGGCTGGGATAAGGAGGTTTGCCAACCATTCCTTGGTGATTTCCTCTAAATCTTCCTCCATAATATTGTAATAGGACTGCAACTGTTGCTTATGGCCATCTACGCGTGTTGTTATATAAATGAAGTGGCAGTCCGTGCTGAACTTCATTAGGGGCTGAAACCTATAGAGAGTATTCAGGGTCATACGAGGCTAAGAATGGATGGCTACTTTCAACTGGTTGTATTAAGTGTGGAAGACGACATTTGACTGCCATTGCTTGCTTATATCGTTCAAGTACCATAGGGTACTGAACTTCATGGCCAATGGTTCAAAGGGTTCGATGTCCAGAAAGGTATCACCTTTTGGCATATCCCATGCAATGAATGCGATTAGTATCAGAAGCTAGCTGAAATGGAACTCATATCCTTGGTCTTGTGCTTCCCTGCAGTCTAGTTCCAATTGGTTTATGAGGTACTGCGCCCAATTCATTTGAATTCCTTCTGCGCACTTCCCTGCGAGGTCAACGATGAATCCAGTCACTTGGGTGGGCCGGTTCTTGTGAACTTGCTTGCCTACAATCAGCTGGCATGCAAGGCACACTGTGCCACTCTGGATAGAGGCTACCTTGTAGCCTCGCGTTCCCTTCTCTACATCGTCGCAAGTCTCTTTGATCCTCTACGCTAATGCTTGGTTTGAGGTCTTTCGAGGGGAAAATTCTTGCGGGTCAGGAACTTGCATACTAAATCCCGTGATCCGATTGATCAAGTTCGTATCCATAGTGATGCGATGATTCAACCATAAGTATCCTCCGTGGTAGCAGGACAACAACAATTTAACCCATGTGTTGACTTCTTGGTGTCTTCCAAAGTGTGGGATCTTCATCACATTGAGTAGTGTGGACTGTGCGAGGTTCTGGGTCCATGACTAGGGGATAATCTTTGAAAACTATTTCCCTCATTCAAAATGAAAAATCCATTGTTGAATGGTATTCTTTAGTAATGGGAGAGGGAACAAGAACCCGTGAAGACCAATCAACCAGGAAAGGACATGTACATAGATATTTTTGGGAGGTGTTTGATGCAGATCGATCACAACGGTATGAATGAAAAAAAATCTAGGGAATCATGGAATCCATGCATTTCGAACATGAGACAATGCAACAGTTGAAGTATGGATGAGAAATCTCTCTTGCTTTTGTGGTCCATGTAGTGGTAATGAATGGGATGATAGTAAATCCACAGATTGGGTTGATAGATGGAATCGTGTATCACTCCCCATTGATCAATGTATAATTATGGAATTATCCCACTTGGAGGAGGACCAATCAAATATTTCAATAGATTATGATCACGTCTAAAATCTCGTACTACCAGGTTTGGTGATTATTCTATTAAATTTTGAATAACTAGCATCAATGTTTTATGATTTGATAATTTAGTGGACTTATGTATTGGAAATCCAATTTTTTAGGGCACATATATGCAGTGTTTTACCAAAAAGGTAATGAATGGGGCACTAAATATTGGTTGGCATGTTTCTTAGAGGGAAAGAAAACCCTCATTCTCTTAGTAACAAACTCCGAAGGCATTGACTTTTTGATTGGGTCGATGGTTATTAAAAGATAATATTTGAGACAGGATGAAAGAACACAAAATAATGGTGGTTATGTATGATCTGGATTGTGGATATCAGTGGCCACCTACCTTTTCCAACAGGAACAAAACAATTTTCTGGCAATTTTGGTAATTTACTATTTTTGGCAGTTTTTCGGGTCCTGAACTTCCGGAGCCGTTTTGAGGCCCTAAACGACGTTTTTTGGGCATCAACCGATCGACATATATTTGTTGTCAATAGTTGTAGTCCTCAGATAGATCTTTCCAATGATGTATCATATGCGTCAAATGAAGATCGTATGAAAAAGTAGTATAAAAGCAGGTTGCTCTTGATCCTTTTTCAGTGCATGTCCCCGATGAGGTCCAAGTATAGCAAGTTGGGTCTCGCACGCCCAAGAAATCCTCCATGGTGGAAGAAAATAAAAATGATGGAGCAGACGATCCTATCAATCTATTGCTTGAGAAAGCTCTCACACTATAGAGGGACGAAATGATGGAGAATTTTTCCCACATCCTTCAACGCCTACTAATTGAAACAGACACATCTTCATCAAACATCCACTTTGGAAGCACCCCTCCTTTCAATATACAGGTTAATTTTGATATTCCCATATTTGAAGTTCAGATAGGTGCGGATGCCCTAGACAAATGGTTAAATATGTTAAAAGTTATTTCTATGTTCATAATTTTTTTGATAGGGAAAAGATCACCTTCACACTCCTTAAAGCGCTCCCCCATGTCAAACATTGGTGGGAAACTTACTGGGAGAAAATTTCCATAGAGGATTTTGGAATATATGGGGCTAAGCCCAGTTGGGATATTTTTGTGGATGCGGTAAAGGAACAATATTACCCTGTTGGAAACTATGAGGACCGGTACGTGAGATGGACCACACTGCAACAAGAGAGGGGAAAAACAATTCTGAAGTTCACCAATACCTTCCATACCTTGCACACCAAGATGGGTATCAAAGACTCTGAACGACATTTGGTTCTGAAATACCGTGGGGCTCTACACAGATACATCCAAACTGAAATGGATTTTCTGGACATCTCATCACTCGGTGCTACTTATCGATATGCTTTTAAAATCGAGTAGAAATTTAAGCACCAAAACAAACGATATTTTGGGTCTGCAAATCCATAAGAACCAAAGTATGACAAATACAACCATAACAAAGAGTCTCCTGAAAACCAGTCTGAGCCTTAGGAAAGGAAGGGTCACTAGAAGACAAAGGACACTGGAAAATGGTGCGATTTTCACAAAATCCCCTAGCACAACACCAATGAATGTGGTTCAAAAAAGTCATTGGTGGTCGAGATCAAAGACAAGGAGCCAAACCTTGATTCAGAATCTGATTATGAAAATACTGGTAAAAGACAGATCATCAACGGAGAACCCACTGCTATTGTCACGGCCACAACAATTTAACCAGAAGAACCAACAGATCCTGAAGAGGGGGAGCACCTTTTTCATTCATAGATGTGGGTGAAGGGGACCCCTCTTCATTTTATTTTTGATAGTGGAATCCAAAAGAACCTCATCTTAGCAGAGGTCGTCAAATAGTTGGGATTGTTGAAAACACCACTCCCGCAACCATACAACATCGGGTGGCTTCGCCATGGACAAGATATTCATGTCAACTAGTAGTGTTGATTGTCATACGAAATCCAACCCTTCAAGGATGAGGTATTATGTGATGTTTCCCTATTGGATGTCTATGATGTTCTCTTGGGCCAACCATATATGTGGAGACGCCATGTTGTTTATGAGTCTCGACCCCGCAGTGTCATTGTTTCTCTTGGGGGTAATATCTATAGAATACCAGATGTAGTTCTAAATATTGTTCCACCTAAACAGTTACGCAAGGTAGTATCTCATACTGCAAAATTTAGCTTCTTCACAATCTGTTCAAAAGGGGAACATAAGGACACTGCAATCACTACAACCTTGCCCCAAGCACCTTATATCCAACAGAAGCAGGATGACAATTTTACAACAAAGCGCAAAGATTCCTTCTGCACAAAGTCCTCTCATGTAGCTCGACTTGTTGGATAGACTCAGCCTCAACAGGTTCATGACAACCTTCAACAAGCTAAGAAACACAAATTCTCCAACAAGAAAACCAGCTCATCAAGATGAAGATTCAACAAATGCTTTTCCATCTCCCCTGGGCACTCAACACAATGGAGACCATTTCTTCCTAAGGAGGGATGATTTATCCAGGTGTATATTGGTAGCCACCCACCTTTTCCAACTAGCTTAAAATAGTTTTCTCGCAATTTTGGTAATTTACTATTTTTGGCAGTTTTTCGGGTCCTGAACTTCCGGAGTCGTTTTGAGACCCTAAATGATGTTTTTTGGGCATCAACCGATAGACAAATATCTTTATGATATTCACCATCAACATTTGTATTCCTTGGATATATATTTCTAACAATGTATCATATGCGTCAAACGAAGATCGTATGCAAAAGGTACGACCCCGAGAAGTTGATGTACTTACTTACCCAAACAAGGCCCACATGACTTTTGGCGCTTCATCTCCTAGGGTAGGTTTTTGGATGTCTATGGTTTTTGACATTCCTTTTTATTGTGAAAAGGACTTTAGGGCCTCATTGTAATCATCTTATGGTGAATGAGAGTAGCCATCACATCTCTTCTGAGAGATAAGCTGCCACCATTCTAGAGAGTCTTTCACTATGTATTTTCACAGTCTTTGTACATTTCTTTCAATAATAGAAATCGTGTATTACTGTATCTCTGTGTTTATGGTTGCATATCTGATACATTTCTGTTATATTATTGGATATTCACGATATCTATGTGCATTTATTTATTATATCTCCACTCTCATTTCATGCCGAAAATAATCCAGATCAATGTATTCCAATATTATAGACTGGGTGAAGTTGTATACCACTTTATGAACTTGGTTTTTTTCACACACATCCAACTACAAAGAATTCCAAGTAAGAACTCATCAAAGGTATGATACTTCTTGCCTTACTTTGAGCATGATAAGCTAATGGGGACCATTAGTATTAGAGGTGATCCTGATGGTCTACTTGAATGACCATAGGTATGTAAACCACCCAATGATTTTCAAAAAGTGAATAACTTGTAAAACTTCTTACATGGTATTACACACAAAATTGTCACATCCCCAGTGTCGTGCTAAGTGTCGCACTTATGTATCATATTATTCTAAGTGTCGCACTTATGTGTTATTGTGTTACTAAGTGTAGTAATTGAAAAATGACACTTTCTTAAGTGTCACAATCATTTTTCCATGTTCCCTAGCCATCAAAGAGAAGAAAAACCCATTTTTTGAAGGCTGGAAACATCACTTTTACCCAGATATTTTGACTTGTTTGGAGAACTAATGCTCCCCTAATGTGGTTTAGGGATTATTTATTCCCCTCTCCTCACTATTGGGGAGCATCACTAATTCCATGTACACCTCTTCTAGGGAGCGCCAGTCCTATTAGGGTGGTTTTACCTAATTCCTCCTTTTTCCGTGGGTCAATCTTGAGATACTTTAGGGTGGTTATGATCGAGATATGACTCATAAGATCAAGTATCTCCTTTTTAGGTAATCAATCATAAATTATATAGGAAATATCTCAACCTTCCCTTAATATACTAAGTTTGTTAAACCTCCCAAGCTTCTATATAAAGAAGGCCTCTCAGGGGTAAAGACTAGTTTTTGAATAAGAGATTGTTGTTGATAGGAGAGTTCTAAAGAGTATCAAACCTATGTTGTTATGAAATCTAGAGTTGATCAGTGACATCCTTTAATAATAGAGGGGCTTTTGCAATGCAACATATTAGATATCATTTTCGGGATTATCGGGTGCAAGCCCCGAAAGTGATGATTGATGCTATGTGATTCATTTTGCTGGTTTCAATCCCTTTTATTCACCCTTGTGAGCATCACCTGATGCAATGAGTGATAAGTGGACTATTTGAATCATGAGAATTATTGGTCAGTTGCGACTAATACTCATGGATATGGGTCATATATTAATGACTTACACTACGCAGTTAATCCCAAAAATGATATCCAGTGACATCCTGTCAGTACCCAAACTGGGTCTAGAAAGGAGAAGCATGGAGGAATACCTACATCACATCATGGATGTAATCCTTTATTGTATCTCTTAATAATAATAGCTTGGCCTATTCCCATACTTCTGTCTCTTTTAAGTTTACATATGGATATCGTAATTGTTTCATGTAGTTATATTTGCTTTTATATAACCTTGTGAAAGTAGTAGAAGAGTATTATCCTTTTGTTTAAGTGTAGGGATATCGTGATTGATCTAGGACTAGATCCAACGCTGAAGAAACAAGGAGAAACAATGACAACCTTCGAAAAAGGTGCATTGTATTTTCCTTTATCTTCTTGTTTTCATGTGTGAATATACAGGAGTAAGGGATGTTAGTGTCCACTTTCTCTTTTATGTATTAACCAAAGAAAACCTGGTTAATGGGAGCTTAACCTGTCTGCAGGGTAAGATTTCTCACAACCAAATTTGTCGAATGCAGTAGAGAGGATTGTTCCTTGGTTTTTATCCCTACCATTCTTTTTTGTTTTGATTGATGAATTTTTTTTTTTATTTGAATTTATTTTGGCTTTTCATATTCACTAGATAGCTTAAAAAATCCTTTATTAGTGTCATGTTGTGTCTAGGCTAATTTTCAACTGTCATTAATCACTTTTCAATGGTGGCACTCCCCCCTAGGGCCTTACAGAGCATCATTGACGCTCCCTGGAAGTCTATTTGTAAGCATCACTCTTGTAGTAATGCTTTGTCCCCTTATTAACAAGAGTGTCACCCTTGTTTCTGCACTGATTTTTGGTCTTTGTCGTCTTTGTTTCTTGGATTTTTGACTCAGAGTTAGACCTTAGTTTCTTGTTGGATTGCTTGGGATTTTGTTTGATTGAGAAGGTTGTTCATATCACTCTTTTTTCTTTTGGTAATCTATTGTCGTGGATCAAGTTGTGAAAATGTCATAATCCCTTCAAGGTTAATATTAACCCTTGGATATAACTTTGACTGTTAGTAGATTTGGGTCTTGGTGATTATACAATCATCAAACTTTTGTCTTTCTCTCATTGAGAAAACAAATTTACTTGTTATTTTTGAAAGTTTGTTTCATTTACTTGGAGACATATAGTGCATCAAGGCCTGTCATTTCGGTTTTCTTTTTGGCAATTGTTGATCCATTAAGTCAATTTTGAATCTTTGAGGGTCTGGTGCAACATCAATTGATCACATATCTGTTGATTTTAAAGTCTTTTTGAGAGTGTTTTCTTTCTTGAATTAGTGTGAAAATACATTCTTTCATTTGATTCCCTCGAGCTTGTGAATGTGTCTTTGTTTGAAATTTCTTTCTGCCTCGTGTTCATTTCTATATCATCTTTGAAATCTTTCTTTTCATTTGAAAGTAAAGAAGAATTAAGAAGATGCATTTAATTGTATTGCATATTAGTTCAAACAAAAATAAATTTATTGCATTCTATTGTGTACGTGAAACATTTTGAGCTTGCATTTTAAAAGTGAAAAATTGCATGGTTTTTGGCATTTTTGAGCTTTCATTCTTAAAAAGCAATTCCCCTCATGGACGGGTGGGGGGGGGGGCATGAATCATGTATCCTATAATTTCTTGGACCCATATGTTGGACACCTTTTTCATTCAAAGAAAAATTTATGCTTCTTGCATTGAAAGTTGTAATTATTTATCTGCTTGAAACCTCTTGCTCCTTTCTTTAGATAGCCTTGATCAAAAATTAAATAATGCATTGCATTCGTATTTTATTTGAATTATTCTTGTATTCAAGTATCAAAAATCATATTCAAGCTGCATCCGAAATCCATTTTGAGTAACAAACATCCACAAAAGGAAAAAACACATAATCTAAAATCAACTAGACCTTTTCTTTACTAGAAAACGATCACAAGTCTAGGATTTTAGGGCCTTGGTTGTAGGGTGGAGAGTAAATTATCAAAGGCCACTTAAAAAAAATTGTAGAATATTAGAGAGTGTTTAAATCCAAGTAATAAAAATTGGAGTTTGTTGTGAGAGCTCCTCTTACATGGGAGTTAAGANGGGGGGGGGGCATGAATCATGTATCCTATAATTTCTTGGACCCATATGTTGGACACCTTTTTCATTCAAAGAAAAATTTATGCTTCTTGCATTGAAAGTTGTAATTATTTATCTGCTTGAAACCTCTTGCTCCTTTCTTTAGATAGCCTTGATCAAAAATTAAATAATGCATTGCATTCGTATTTTATTTGAATTATTCTTGTATTCAAGTATCAAAAATCATATTCAAGCTGCATCCGAAATCCATTTTGAGTAACAAACATCCACAAAAGGAAAAAACACATAATCTAAAATCAACTAGACCTTTTCTTTACTAGAAAACGATCACAAGTCTAGGATTTTAGGGCCTTGGTTGTAGGGTGGAGAGTAAATTATCAAAGGCCACTTAAAAAAAATTGTAGAATATTAGAGAGTGTTTAAATCCAAGTAATAAAAATTGGAGTTTGTTGTGAGAGCTCCTCTTACATGGGAGTTAAGAACTAGGTCAAGCAGAGTGACGGTTTGAGATCTCCCCTCTTTCATTTTCCCAGTGGGACTACATCAAGTTTGGATCTTTGAAGACAGATAGGTCCTCGGGGTGACACCACTTCTTCTTAATATTTGGATACTGAATTTGTTTACACCATTCCTAGTTCCATTTTCTTAGTCTTCATTGTCAACTAGTTACCCGCTCGATCGTTCGTTGTGAAATTGGTAAACATAGGTTCTTTTCTTAGGATTCTACGTGGGTGACTGCAAGGGGGGTTCCTTATTTAGAAGGTTCCTTATGGTACCTAAAGAAAATGTCATATCACTCTTTCAGTACCCCTAGAGGGTGGCCCCATGAAGTGAGGGTTACTTTCATTATGAAGGGATGTTACGAGGAGGTCAGGGTATCTGCTTCTCATATCTTCATTGAATGCCTCATCTCCCATCTCCAGAAGATCCTTACTTCCTTTGTTATTTTTATCTTCTATTATAGGGAATTTGGTAGTGTGCTATATTTTATTTAGTAGACCCTAGGTTGAGTCTATGTCTATGGAAATAGTTCTAGGAACTACCAACGAAGGGACCCCTTCTCCTGGGGAACATTTTGTTTCTCCTTCTTTTGGAAATGTTGCTCCTCCTTATATTGCAACATTAAGTATTCCAGGATTCACTATCGGGTTACTGGTATGGTTTTTTTGCACTCTGGTGATCCCAAATGTTCATGGTAGTTTGTATGCAAACCCTCCACCCAAAGAACATCAATATCATGTTGACCCTTCACCCTCTTCACCTGCTAGGTCTTCTTCCCTTTTCTCTTCCTCGCCTGGTGAAATATTTAATGCTAGTAACCAAATGGATAAGAAGAAGAAGAAAAGGAATATAAAGAAAAGAAAACTGAGTAAGGCACCAATATTCCAAACACTGCACGTCATGTTGGAGGCAATCAACCATTTATTGTTAATCAGGTTGGGACTGTTGATGATATTGACAAGCCTACCTAGCTAACTCGCAAGCCCAAATTCCCTTGCAGGATTTGTTCGACAACACAGGTATTCCAACAGAGGACGAACACCTTCAGTAACCACTCACATAACCAGATCAAAGATCAACACACCGATGTTTTCATGTGGTAAAACCCCTACAGGGAAACATCCACGGCCCCAACC
>SNQJ01S0070523.1:48104-62029 GCA_010110895.2 Picea sitchensis
ATCAATGGTTAAGTACGAGAGTGATGTAAAATATTATGCAAAACAGATTAAACATATAGTAATGAGAAGGGACGTTGTATACCTTTGAGATGATCAGATAAAGTGATAGTATGAGTCTAAATGTAGGTGATCAAGAGTATAATAATGGCAAAAAGTATGGGCAAAAAGGTGCATTGTGTGGTCCTATCAATAACCAAGAAAGTGTATGTGTCCAAGACAAAGCAACAAGGAAACTATACATGTGCAAGGTTACTTGCTGGTTAGTACTTCACATAATCAAAGACTTTCTGATAATAAACAATTGACCAATAATATTGATGAAGTAAATCAATGTTTATGAAATAGAAATGATTACACAATATCACTTCACAATAAATTCTAAAGAAAATTTGCAATGGTGAATAGCAATCAATGTAACAATACTAGGAGCAACGCTTTAGCTAGTCTTTCAATTGATTTAAAGATATAAATGTTGTAGTGTATAAAGATAACTCAAGTAGATGATAGCAACAATAGGGTTAGTAAGTGTTATTCTAAGCTAGGGTTAGAATGATTTAATGATTGTTTGAGAATATTTAGAAGTTGTGTGTGATCAAGGTACTGAGCACAAGAAGTCTTATATCAGTGCGTTATTAGGGAAAATGGAGTAAAAAAGATGTAAATGTTGAAGGGCCGAAATGATAGTTAAAGGGCTAGAGACAAGAGGGTTTAATGTTGAAGTGTTTCTAAGGTAAGGCCTTAACAATAAAACCCTAGGGGGTACAACTCACTAAGGTGTAGATGACCTAGGCCCTAGTGCGTCTTCCTCCTTCTCTAGCTCAAAAAGGTAATTCAAAACAGATATCTTGAGTAATAAATGCTATGGATAAGTACAAGAGAGTTTAATGATGAAGTGTTTCTAAGGCAAGGCTTCATCAATGAAACCCTAGGGGAGAATGGCTCACTAAAGTGTAGAAACCCTAGGCTTTAGTGTATTTCCCTCCTTCCTTAGCTCAATGACAAGATAAAAATGACTAGGCTAGAAGAGTATAAGTAGAGTGTTGCTATTGAAAGGCTCCATCTAACTTCAACAAATAAAAATGGCTCTTTAGTTTAACTTGGTAGGAACATGAAACAAGGACACCAACATGTGCTTGTCCCCTAGGGTTTAATCCAACAAATTATAATAACAAAATGCAAGTAAACAATACCATAATCATTCAAATAAGAAGTGTTTTGTAGAAATTCACTTACATTTATCAAGCATTCATATAGCCATACCCTAGTTGTAAACCTTCCACCAAGACAAATGCCAAAAATCACCAAAAATAATCCTCCTTCAATAAGTGCGCCATAATTTCATCCAATAACCCTAAGAGGGCTGAAACTTTCAGACCTCACCAAGTGGTGAGTCCAAGATGATGAAGAAATGAGAGAAAAAACCCTCAATTTATACCATACCAATGACCTTAATTTAATTTTAGGTCACCAAAAGGCCGACAAGGCCAAAATACCAAATAATATTGTTTTACATCAAAATATCATAATGAAACCCTAATCAGGAAGATAATGAGGAAGGCATGCCCTTTTAGGGTGACGTTGCCCCTTTCTAGGGAAAATGTGGCCTCCTGGAGAAAAACGTTAGCCCTCCTTGGGCCTCTAGAAGCTGCCACATGTGTCAAACATGCCTCAACTGTCTCCCAAAGCTCCCACATCATTGGATGATGTCATATGATGTCTTGGGTGATGGCATGTCCTTCCAAGGACAACGTCCTAGTAGAAAAGGTGCAACCCCTTGGGTAAGGCTCTACCAGGGTGCCTCTATGGAACATACTCCACTTCTCCATTGCAAACCCCTCTATCCTATCTCTACCCCCTACTGGGGTCTCAACATCCATCTGGTGGGATCTTCAGCCCCATGAAGGTCCAAACTAATCATGTCCCCATGTGTACATGTCCAACATGGTACCTATCCATCAGGTATGATCCTGCACATCAATAGATACACCCTCCATGGGATCATAAGTCATAGGGATCATAGCAATCTCAATCACATCCAATCATCAATTTTATTAAACATGTGAAAAAAACCCCTTCTACCCAGTCAAGTGCTCAGAGACATTACACAAATATGCATGGCAAGTTTGGAAGAAGTGACAAGGCGTCCTATTGGGATAGTGTCCACTGGAAATGGGATGTTTTTAGAAGAGATCAAATCCAAGTCATGTTAAATGGATGAGGTGGATAAATGATGTCCTATCAATGGGTGTAACGATAGTAGGGAAATGCAAAGATTATCTGCGGGTGCCTTTGTAGAAGGCGAGTTGCACCTGTCCTAGATGCAAATGTTTCCAAGCCCATTCATGCCTTTTATTCTCATTTATTTATTTCTTTTTCTTTCAAGAAGCTAATCAGGGGACACTTCCTGGGCATGGTGACTAGTGGTGGCAATGTTACCCACAAGCACTTTCACGGAAATGAGAAGGATGGCTCGTGATGAGACCCCCTTTCTCTTGGCCATGTGTTAGAGAAAGATTTGCCTCACCCTATGCAATCTTGCAGAGAGAGCCTTATTCATTTTCCCTATGCAGAATTATATTCCTTGTTACTAAAATATGGAGACAAAAATACAAAGTGTTCCACTTGTATGGATCTTGCACCCTATACAACAAGCGTATACGCAGGCTACTCCACTACAACCTGCATACATCATGATTTCTGCCAGAAAATCAAAATTAAATGTCAGGTTTCCATGTCAAGACAGGAGATCTCTGATCCTTGGCCTTCGATATACTGGAAACGTTCCAAATCGAACCTTTAGTTGCATTTTTAAGGCTATAAAGAAGCCAATTCCGAGTTGTGGAAAAAGAGAGAAAGAATTCAACTTTGAGAGAAAAGTTACTCTGGAGAAATTATTTACTTCATATTGAGTCTACATCCCTTTGTCCTTTAAGTTTGAACTCAGTGTTCATCCCCCATGCTCTTCCCTCATTTATGGAGAACCTCATTGTCTCCCTTATGTGAGCTTGCCTTTGGTGGAGTATTGAAGTGGTGGAGGCCCAACTGGAAGGAACTTAGTTTCTCGGTTATGAACTGTGTCGACATGGAAGTCTGTAATACTTTCACTTCTGCTGATCATTTATTAATAGAAATACTCTCTTCCTGTCCAATTGATGTCTTTCAAATATATGAGTTATTATCCATGGGTGTATTTGTTATGTATATTGATGGATTATGCTATCTAATGTGTTAACCTTTTATATTGCCACCATATGCTTGTTTTCTCTTGTTTGTTGAGAACTTGTTGCAAGTATATATAGATTTGGGTGAAAGTGATCAACAGTGGAAATCATTGAACATATGGATGAGGTAGACCTCTTTATTATATCACTTGTACATTGGTTTACATAACATGTTGTTGGAATAGAGTTGTTTTCTGTAGTCATTTCCATCTGTTTTGGTTCACCCTAGCCATAGAGAGATTTTCCTCGTAACACCATGCAACCAAGAGCCACTACCTTGGCGTGTTGATCAACTGCTATTAGTTTCATACCACTATATGAAGATGGACCTAATAGCATGGCTCATGATGAGACCCCCTATCCACTGACTAGGTCTTGTTTTATTATTTTTTATGGGTCCCTCTTGTTTCTTGCTAAGAAGTTTTTTACTGCTTTCTTGGGGATCCCTGGGTGAAGCATCTCGAGGTTTTAGTGTTTAGGCTTTTATCTCTTACCAATTTCTTTTACCTTCTGGGCATTTAGCCCCTTCTTCCCACAAGGTAAGGTGAAACCCTTAAATGATTGGCCAACCCAATGCCCAGACCAATGAAATGGGATGGATGAGCAGGAAAGTAAGATGGAAAGTGGTAAGTATGATGGGAGAAGATGATGACTTTTCATAAATCCCCCCCAGTGGCAACTCAAAACCTATGGGCATAAGCTTGTTAGGTAATTATGTCATACCCCCCAGATAGGGTCAAGTGGATAAGTATAAGATCCAAGCACCTGTTAGAAACAAAAGGAATTAAATGCACATATTCAAAGGTTTTGAGGATCATAGTGATAGATACCATGATACCCAGAGTCATTGCCTCATGGAGCAAGAACCATCTCTGATATAGGACCAAGCTGAGGTGATGGATGTTGTTGTTGCTGACAAAGTGTAGGCGCTGAAAGGAAGAAAAGATGGGACCTCCAGGGCGAAGGCACTGAAAGGAAGAAAAGATGGGCCCTCTAGGGCCATGCTCAAGTCGACCTGGCTCTCAGTACTCCATGTCTAGGACCTATTGGCATCGAGACATAATATCCTCAGTTATCCCTAAAAGTGGGGGATAACATCTGGCTCCAACTCGGGGACATGTGCTCACCGTAGAGCGCATGATAACCTCAACATCTCTGGCATAACCTGTAACCTTCTTGATCTCAGTAGAAACTATCAGTAATAATTTGGGGTGGTGATATCACCCCAACTCATATATATATATAACAAAAACGAAAGCAATCAATGTACAAGTGTGAAAGAAAACTACTCTAGCATGCAATGCAATGGTATATACAATGGATGCAAATGCCTACTTACCTATACTTCTTGTTGGCTGGATGTTAGGTGTAGTAAAATGACCAGTGAAACCAATCTCGAAATGCCCCACAATACCTTCCTTTGTGCTTCATCATAAGCCAAAACAAAGATAAGTCAAGCACACAAATAACATGGGTTAGAGAATGCATCATATCGTCGAAAATAATAAAGTTTAACTCATGGAGGCGGGTGGGAGGGATAAAATCATGCCAAGTCAATCTCTAAGGAAAGTGGTAAATCCACTTCAGGAAGGGATCATGAAAAGTCAAAGGTTCAGAAAACTGACTCATAAGGTATGAAAGCTGGCTACCTAGGACGTCCTCATAATCTGAAATCCTATAAGGAATCAACAAGGATATAGAAGATGACTGACAAACTGCTAAGGGAAAGTTGAAAAGTTGAGATAATAGACTTATTATTGAAGTATTCAACCAACCCTTGGACTCTAGGGTTTTACTCAGAGGAAACTCAATACAAAAGACATATTTCCCAACTACACCTTTAATGAGACAGCAAGGTAAAGTAACTAGAGGTGGCTGGAGAAAGTTGTCACAAAGATTCTTCTTCAGGCAAACACCATCCTTACTCCTATAAAAACTTGAGCACAACGGTGGTTGATAATCTTCTTCAAGGAGTGAATCCAAGTGCTCATAGGAGTATCCATCAAGATCCTCAAGGTATGACCAGAAATCATCACGACAATAAGGGACCAGGTCAACCTTGGGTGCATCGGTAAAAAATCTCATCTCCTTGTTGCCGCTTGTCAAAATCAAAAGTAATATGTTGTGACGACAACACTTGGAAATGATTCTCAATGTCGTAAATGGCGTCCATATCATAACTAACTATATCCCATTTATGTCTTCCAACATGTATGAAATCATCAATATCAACTATGTCACTATCTATGTCATAACATGTAGGATTCAAAATATTCAAGGGCTTGTCCATCTCCTCCTCATTTACCAAATCATAAGGTAGAGAATCATCAAAATGTTGGAGAGAAGGGTGACTTACTGTTTCTTCTTGTGCAGGAGCTTTGAGGACTTGGGTGTCTTCAACATGCATCATTGTTTCATTCTCATAAATTTCCCCTTCAGCTTCAATTGTACAACAAGGAATGTCTACTTCGTTCAAGGATTCCATTTCTCCTTCACTTTTTGAATCATGGAACAAGGTGTCATCAGAATCCTTGAAAGGAAAGCAACTAACCTCATCATATTATTGTTCTGTAGGGGAAAAAGGCTCGTGGACAGATTCATCATAGGGAGGAGCACAGGTTGATACTTCATCATTTTTCTTAGGTTCCAGCTCCATAACTGTGTCTTTAGCAGTCATGTGTTGATCCATGGATTGTTCCCCTTCTTCTTGGAAATCAATGATAAAGTTCTAAAGGGTAACCGGATTTTCCATACTAAGAGTACCTGAGGTAAAGAGGTATCTTATCTTAGATAAGGAGATTTTTTTCTCGATCCTTGTAGCCATGGTGTGAGCTTCATTGAGAATCCTTGGGCTTCTCTTAATGAGGGGAAATCCCAGATGCATCAAAAGTGCATGGGTATATAGATGGATAAGGTACTTGTCTTTAGGATGATGACTTTCTGATCCAGATTATTTTTGGCACGAAATGAGAGCGGAGATATAATAAATAATTGCACAGAGATATCGCAGATATCCAATAATATAACAAAAATGTATTAGAGATGCAACCATAAACACAGAGATACAGTAATACACGATTTCTATTAATGAAACAAATGTACAGAGACTGTAAAAATACAGAGTGAAAGACTCGCTAGAATGGTGGTAGCTTATCTCTGAGAAAAGATGTGACAGCTACTCGCATTCGCAAGAAGATTATTGTTACAATGAGGCTCCAAAGGCCTTTTTAACATAAGTAAAATACAAAACCCTAACCCCAGAAGATGAAAATCCAAAAGGTTTGCGGGCCCCGATGGGGGTAGTTGATACATCAACTTCCCGGGGGCATAAATTTCGCATACAATATCCATTTGGGGTGCTCGATACCTCATTATAAATATCTATTCGAGGACTACAACATTTGTTTAGGGCCTCAAAATGGCTCTGGAAGTTCAGGACCCAAAAAATTGTTAAAAATAGGAAATTACCAAAATTGCTAGAAACCTGTTTTGAGCCAGTTGGAAAAGGTGGGTGGCCACCGATATCCACTTGGATCAATCCTCCCTCCTTAGGAAGCAATGGTCTCCATTGTGTTGAGTGCCCGGGGGAGAGGGAAGAGTGTTTGTTGAATCTGCATATTGATGAGCTGTTTTTCTTGTTGGATAAGTTGTGCTACTTAGCTTGTTGAAGGTTGTCGTGAACATGTGGCTGGAAGGGTTGGACCTTTTTAACCAATCTTGCTACATGAGATTCTTGTGTGTAGAAGGAATATTTACACTATGCTACAATATTGTCGACCTGATTTTGTTGGATAGAAGGTGCTTGGGTCGAGGTTGTAGTGGTTGCAGTATCCTTCTATTCACCTTTTGAACAAATTATGAAGAAGTTGAATTTTGTAGTATGAGATACTACCTTGCACCACTGTTTAGGTGGAACAATAGTCGAAACTACTTCTGGTATTCTATAGATATGACCCCCCAGAGAAACAATGACACTGCGAGTTCGAGACTCATAAACAACATGGAATTTCCACATATATGGTTGGGCCAATAGAACATCACAGACATCCAATAGGGAAACACCACATAATACCTTATCCTTGAAGGGTTGGATGTTGTAAGACAATTGACACTATTGGCTGACACAAATATCTTGTCCCTGGTGAAGCCACCCGATGTTGTATGGTTGTGGGTGCGGTTTTGTCGACAATCCCAACTGTTTGACGACCTCTGCTGAGATGAGGTTCTTCTGGCTTCCGCTATCAACAATAAAATGCAGTGGAGTCCGCTTCACCCACATCTATGAATGAAAAAGGCACTCCCCCTCTTCAGGATCTGTTGGTTCTTCTGGTTGAATTGTTGTGGTCGCGACAATAGAAGTGGGTTCTACGTCGATGATATGTCTTCTACCAGTATTTTCAGAATCAGATTCTGAATAAGGGTTCGGCTCCTTGTCTTTGATATCGGCCACCAATGACTGTTTTGAGCGACATTAATCAGTGTTGTGCTAGGGGATTTTGTGGAAATCACACCATTTTCCAGTGTCTTTCTTCATCTTTCCATGACCCTTCTTTTCCTATGGTTTGGACTGGTTTTCAAGAGACTATTTGTTAGGGCCGTCTTTCTCATACTTTGGTTGTTGCAGATTTGCAGACCCAAACTCCTGTTTCTTCTGGTGCTTAAATTTCCACTTGATTTTAAGAGCATATCGATAAGCAAAATTGAGTGATGAGATGTCCAGAAAATCCATTTCAATTTGGATGTATTTGTGTAGAGCCCCACGTTATTTCAGAACCAGATGTCACTCAAAGTATTTGATACACATCTTGGTGCACAAGGTATGGAAGGTATTGGTGAAATCTAGAACTGCTTGGCCCCTCTCTTGCCGTAGTGTGGTCCATCTCATGTATTGGTCCTCATAGATTCCAATGGGGTAATATTGTTCCTTTACCGCATCCACAAACAAATATCAAGTGGGCTCGACCCCATATATTCCAGACTCCTCTGTGGAAATTTGCTCACAGTAAGTTTCCCACCAATGTTTGACATGGGAGAGAGCCTTAAGGAGAATGAAGATGATCTTTTCTTTGTCAAAAAAATTGTGAACAAATAAATAGCCTTCTAATAGATTTAACCATTTATCTAGGGCATCCACATCTATCTCACCTTCAAATATAGGAATATCAAAATTGACATGTACCTTAAAAGGTGAGGTGCCTCCAAAGTGGTCGCTTGATGAAGATGTGACTGATGCTATCGGGAGGTGTTGGCCCTTGAATAGGTTTTGGAGAAACTTGGTCATGTTTGACCACTTTTGGGGCTTTGAGAGGCTGGTCGAAGATGGAGTGCCAGGTGAAACGGAGATCATGGGATCTCGCCACTCTTTGCAGACTTTTTTGGTTTAGGGTTTATGTAATGGGTATGGGATGTCATCCCATGGGTTTTACCCATGTTTAGGCCTTTTTTAATGTATAAATAGAAGGATAGGCGATGTAAGTAGAGGGTGGTAGTGTGATGTGGTGCTAAGTGGTGTGTGATGTTGTGCTAAGTGCAAGTGATGTAAGTAGTTGGATCTATGTGATCGAGTAGCTTTGTGCATACTGTGTGTTGAGAACTTGCAGAGCTGAGTGCAAGTGATTGTAAGAAGGATCTGTGTTGTACCAAGATCGGGGAAGGAGGATTTGGCAAGTGTTATGAGTAGGAAATCCCCCTATGGACTAGCATTAAAGGCTTTTTAATGCATGCAGAAATGACCTAAAGTATCCTACTTCTTACCATCATCGGGCAATCATAAACCCAATTATTCATATGTAAACACAAAGATAAAAGGATCAATTCACTATACCTTGACTTCCATGTTTGATGTATATCCTTTTGCTTTCGGTTGCTCCTTGAATGCAAGATTCCTCCCAAAGATAACCTGCATTCACAAACAGACAAACAAAGAACTCCAAGCATACATTTGATCTATGAACTAATGGGTTAGAGATTATATCAAAATATAATCAATATTAAACATTAAACACCTCATATGGTGGGACGGGAAAAGTACTTATTTTATTAATCTCACAACAATACCTTACAATAGTGAGATCGACCACTGCTCCTCGAATCTGGTCCTGGGTTCCTCTTCAAATGTACTCCAACTGCGTTCATATATGCTTCTCTTCACACAATAGTTGAAAAAGGTTGGGACAAGGGGAATGAAAAATCGGGTAGAGTTTCTTTACCCTTATTTTATGTTTTCAAATGGGACCCCTACCCCTTCTTTTATAGGCTAGAAAGGGCCAGGTATTTGGTCGAGTGACCGGTTATGGGCGGTCAAACGATTTAGGTAACTTACCCAAAACTGTGAGTTCCATCTGCAACTTTCCATTTTTTGTGCTTTTGTAGGTATACGTGGGTTGTAGTGGGTCAGATAGCGTATACACACATGAAGTAGTGGAGCAGGGCCCGTGTGCCTTCCAAAATGGTATTTTTAAGAAGAGAGTTGTTCAATAGTGTTTTGGCAAAAGATGTAAAATGAGATGGCCTAATGCCAGGTAAGCATATCTGGTGCAATTTAGGGTTATAACATATGCCCCCTAATGTGTGAGGTTAGAAGAGCATCTGATGGGCGAAATACATTATCAATCTTCACCAACATATGAAATAAGTGAGCCCAGGGACCAGAGTTCAGGAGGTGCCATCTGTAAAATAACAATTGTCTCATCGAGGAGGGCATACCCATGCTCGGAATGAAATAAAATCATGGCTACCAATCAAATACACTGTAGATCCATGTCATATAACTATATAAAGTGTATCTACGAGCAATACACAATGGATATACATATCAGAATCAAAAATATATACATGTATAGTATCCATCTTCAATAAGCGATTAAGGACTGATGGGTAGAGATGAGGCCTTCAGATCTCAAGCAACAGCTTCAAAATATTCACAACTCAGGTAGGAGTGGAATATGAGTGTACGACTTCACTACCCATAGGTCTTCGATGGCTTGTCAAGAACGAACTAAAGGATTTTTATAATCAGACTGAGGGCTTCATGGATTTCGAGCAAAGACTTGATTGGGATTTCGGGATGGTCGGGCATGAGGGAAAGAGACAATTTGCAAAGGGGCCAACTCAAGATTGGTAAGAACTTCCCTTGAACAATAGCACGAAAAATGATGAGACTCAGGCAGCATGATGTTGACATAAGTTCACGATGCAGGAGGCAACACAAACTCTCCATATGTTTGGAAGAATAACCAAATGGAGGAGGACACATCTCTATGTAGCGAGAAAAAAGTTCCTAAGGTCATATTAAATCCCAGGGCTTGAAGAACAAATGAAAGGATGTGCTTTGTCCAAGGGTGACTCATTATGTTGCCAACAAAAAGAAAATACTTTCCCTTCCTCTTTTTGGGGTATATTTGATTTTTTTGTCTTTTTCAATAATTGTGGAAAGCTTGAAAAAGAATAAAAGAATGCTATGTTACAAGGGAGGATCGAGTGTCGTAGACATGCTAGTTCCAAATGCAAGGAACACATGGATGCTTAGAGAAAAGGGACATATACAGGAAAAGGACACTCAGGAAAAATCCTTTGTGGGCCAAGGTGTCAAGATGCAGAGGCAAAGTGCTACAGGGCTTGCGTATAAGGCATGCTTCAGATGGTCTAGTCGAGAGCAACATGGAGTCGGAATTAGACCAAAGACGCAGGTATGAAAACACGATTAATAAGACACACAATGGTAACATCCTTCGATGTAAGTTTAACAAGCCCAAAGAAGGTAAGCTCAATGGTTTTTCATATTTCGAGAGTTTGAAAAAGCGTAAAAGGAGACTCTGTTGGGGTACCTTTTTCGAAGGTAGTCCAGTCGGTTCGAAAAAGGGGTAAACTAGCACCGAAAAGACATCTATTCAAAACCATTTTAACAAGTGCGATAAATACAATATCACTCGACATTTTCTTCATATTTAAGGAGTCTGAAAAAATATTAACTACGGACTCTGTCAGGAATGTTCTTCTGGACCATTTTAACGAGTGTGAAGGAATAAGGTCACTCGATGGTCTTTTCAATTTTAGGGAGTTTGAAAAGAGCTTAACTATGGACTCCGTGGGGGTTTCTTTTTCGTAAATTTAGTCCCTCAGGCCCGAAAAAGGGTTAAAATCATACCTGAGAATACTCTTCTAGGGAACCGAAGCTCCTAGAGTATACCTTTGTTCATATAGTTGATCATCTGGATCGAAAAAGGGGTAAACTATCACCGGACAGACGTGCCTTCAAATTTCAGTTTAGCAAGCGTGAAGTTCAACAAGGTCGCTTGACAATATTTTCATTTTTGGAGGGTCTGAAAAGGGATTAAAAGAAGACCCGTTATGTTTTAAAACTCATGTATGAAAACGGTTTAGGTAGAGCCCACTACTAGGATCACACCAAGAGTCTCTTCGATAGTCAACTTGGAAAGTCTCCCAAAAGGGAATAACACACAAACCACGGTGTAAGTCCTCCCATAGCATAGAAATCGTAGTCATGGCTTCAAGGATAGCCTCATCTGAAGGCAATTTAAAATCTAAGAAATCGCGTAAACGAGGGTCGATAGTCCCAAAGGGTGAAGTAAACTGACCATATTCCATATGACGATGGAGGCTCTGGTCAGGATTGGTAGATTCTATCAACGAAGAATCAAAAGAATGAGGGTGTGAGGGTATACTAAGAACGAGACCAGACTCAGAATGAGACTCAAGATCACTTGGACCAAGAGGTGAAAGAAAGGGCTCCTATTCTCCCATTGGATAAACCAAAGGATCAATTGTTGATACCAAGTCTCGAGAAGGAAAACATGATTGCATAGGTTCATGATCAGAAGCAATTGAAAACCGAGGATAAGAGACCACATAATTAACCCATGGCGGGGTAGAGTCTACACGAACACTAGGAACATGTCGAGGGGTAGTCTGAAATAATGTCGAAATAGGATGGTGATTATCAGAGGCCAGTTGGTTAATAGTGACAATGCTTCAATTATGAGGGAAATGCATGACTCAGAAGAGCGTAGACACCATAGCGTTCATAGCATATACATAATCACGCCCGTGAAGCATATTGAAATCTAACGGGCCTTGCACCACTATAACATCAACAAGGACAATCTTCCCACCTAACGAGATAGGTAACTGAGGAAGAACCCCCAAATATTCACTAGGACATCTGTCAAAAGCCAACATCTCATGCGAAGTAGACACAAGCTTGAGAGATCCCAAGACTTTCCAAACCGAGGAGAATAAAATACTTGCAGAGGCTCCTTCATCCACAATAGAATGATAAATGTTTGTCGAATTAAATTCAACCCTTATTTGAAAAGGTGTAGAAGAAGGAATATGAGGCTCAGCAAGATCATTCCAATCAAAGGAAACCATCCTAGGGCTTGGAGGGGGTGTGCTCAGAATGAGCAAAATGCCCCCTTGTTCTAAAAGTATTGAACTAGAAACGCTAAAAACATAGTCGGTATACACATCACTCCCCAAGAGAAGAGTGGGATCAGCCGAAGACTGCATCGGCATGATCATTTTGGTAGACTTGACACTCTTCAAGAGAAGAGTGGGATCAACCAAATAATGTGTCGGCGTGACCACTTTCTCAACCAAAGGTTGCATAGGCTGCGAGACTAAATGGTCTAAAGGAACCTCACCCCTCAAAAGAGGAGTGGGATCAGCCGATGACTGCATCGACATGACCTTTTTCTCAGCCAATGGTTGAATAGGCTGAGAGACTACAAGGTATAAAGGCACCTCACCCCTCAAAATAGGAGTGGGATCAGCTGATGAATGCATCGGCGTGACGACTTTGTCAACCAATGGGTGAATAAACTGTGAGGAAACCTCAGAAGACTTGGAATTAGAAGATCTTGCAGACAGGGACCACAATCTTCGTAGCTTTGGAAGGCCAGGGCACAAATGAGTAAGGTGATCTGCCTTGCAAAGCTTACAAGGGAACTTAAGCTTACGTCCTATGTGTCTAGGTTTCTCAATAGAATCAATGCCCCCAACATGACTAGCAGTGGCTGGTTTCACATCTCCAACATGACTTGCAGAGGTTATTGATGGGTCGATAACATGAATTGCAGAGGCTATAGACCTATTACTAGTATGACTAGCAGTGATTGGACGTTTTCCCCCAGCATGACTTGCAGAGGGTGGGTGCTTTCCCCTAGCATAACTTATAGAGGCTAGGTGATGGTATTCAATGTGACTTGCATAGGTTGTCGACCTATATCCAACACGACTCACAGAGGTTGGTGATTTCTTCTTCCTATTCTTCCTCTTTCTATTTCGTTTAGACTTCTGGTTACTAGTAACTATACTTTCACCAGAGGAGGGAGAAGGAGGAGGAGAAGACTTTGTTGATGAAGAAACATCAACAAGGTGCCCATGACTTAAGGTGATTAACTGAGAAGCGTCAAGAGCATTTGGGACATTTTGAATGGTACCCAACCAAAACGATAATCCCACATTCAACCCACGAATGTACAAAGTGGCCATCAAAGGGACACCAAGGCTTTCGAAGAAGGGAAAAGCACAAGAATCCCCTTGTTAAGGGGATCCTTGGTTGGTATCATTGGGAACTTTAGCCATGAAGATCTTATGCAAAGGTTCTCCCCTTGTGTGATCGTTCAAGTTTGTAAAAGTCTTTGTTTATGGATAAATTCGTGAGTGCGGACACAGACCAATCTC
>SNQJ01S0070523.1:63698-77208 GCA_010110895.2 Picea sitchensis
AAACTCATGAATGTACGATTCATGCCCCCCCCCGACCATGAGGGGGATTTTGTATTTTAAATGCAACTCATTTTTCTTAAAATTTCCAGCTAAAAATAAGTTATAAAAACTAGGAAACACAAGAAATCTTTTAAAAAAGACAAGAAAACTGATTTCAAACCCAGTCTAATGACTGTAACAACAGAGACTAGGACTAGATCAATAAAACCCCTGAAAAGTATGACTTCTGACAGGGAAGAGGATGACTGCCTCTTCTTTAAAAATAATTTTTTTTCCCAACACAGGCACACTATTGACACTTCAGTAGCCAACGTATGTACACAGGCTGTCCAAAGGCATGGTGCATATGTACGCATGCAATCCCACTACAGAAAGCGTACACCTCTGTAACTTCTCAAAAAAATGAAAAGCAAGCAATCAAGCATAGGCAGGGAGTACTGGTATTGAGAACCAAAATCCCTTAAAGACATAGACAATTACTTTGATAAAGAAAAATGCAAGGAAACTTTGATAAATCAAAGAGAATATGAGGTTATACTTAGGCTACAGACTACAACAACAGAGACCTGGACTAGATCCAGAAAACCCCTAAGAAGGATCACTTCTGACAGGGAAGAGGATGACTGCCTCTCTTTAAAAAAAATTATGGACTTAGACACGCTATTGATCCTTCAGCAACCAACGTATGTATATGGGTTGTGTGAAGTCAGGGCATGTGTATATGCATGTAGGCCTTCTACAGGTCGTGTATGCCTCTGTAGCTTCCCGTAAAAGAAAAAATAGTCAAGCGAAGAAAGTAGGGAGTACTAGTATGGAAGACCAAAATCCCTACTAGCTCACACTATTGCAAAAACTCAGAAAAAAGGTAATAAAACCAATTTAAAAAACCCAAAAAGTATCCCCAAAAACCCTAGATATTTCCCCAATATGGTCACCAATTATGTTGTGGGTGGGAAATCCCCCTATGGACTAGCATTACAGGTTCTATAATGCATGCAGAAATGACCTAAAGTCTCCTACTTCTTACCATCATCCCAATCATAAACCCCATTATTTATATGTAAATACAAAGATTAAAGGATCAATTCACTATGCCTTGACTTCCACGTTTGATGTAGATCCTTTCGCTTTCGGTTTCTCCTTGACTGCAAGTTTCCTCCCAAAGCTGACCTGCATTCACAAACAGACAAACAAAGAACTCCAAGCATGCATTTGATCTATGAACTAATGGGTTAGAGAATCTAACAAAATATAGTCAATATTAAACATTAAACACCTCATATGGCGGGATGGGAAAAGTAATTATTTTATTAATCTCACAAGAATACCTTACAATAGTGAGATCAACCACTGCTCCTCGAATCTGGTCCTAGTCTCCTCTTCAACTATACTCCAACTGCTTTCATATATGCTTCTCTTCACATAATGGTTGCAAAAGGTTGGGACAAGGGGAATGAAAAATCGGGTAGAGTTTCTTTACCCTTCTTTTCTCTTTTCAAATGGGACCCCTGCCCCTTCTTTTATAGGCTAGAAAGGGATAGGTATTTGGTCGAGTGACCGGCTATGGGAGTTCAAACGGTTTAAGTAACTTACCCAAAACTGTGAGTTCCATCTGCAACTTTCCATTTTTCGTGCTTTTGTAGGTATACACAGGTTGTAGTGGGTCAACTAGCGTATACACACATGCAGTAGTGGAGCAGGGCTCATGTGCCTTCAAAAAGGGTGTTTTTAAGAAGAGTTGTTCAATAGTTTTTTGGAAAAATATATAAAATGAGATGGCCTAATGCCAGGTAAGCATATTTGGTGCAATTTAGGGTTATAACAACGAGGTGCGTGCATATCTCCTATCCTATGCGGAGTTTGTTTTGAGGCTCTGTGCATGTAATAAGATTGACAAAAGACAATAAAGAAGACAAAGAGTTGGTGGACATAGCCCCACAATGGGGGTGAACCACGTATATCCTGTGTTATGATTTCTTTGTGTGATTGATGTGATTTATTCTTAGTGCTATAATATTTATGTATGTTAGATGCATTTGATATAGTATTTTAGTGATTAGTGATATGAATGAATGCTAGATCTGATCTATTTCTATGTGTTAAGTGTTTGGATGTGTTAGATCTTGTTGAATACTGTGCTGCTCTATAATTAGGGTTTCTTCCTACGATCTGAAAAAGGGTTCAATACTAATGAATGTTAACTGCTAAGTGCTATGTTAAGCACTGTGATCAAAGATCTATGTCCAAGCTAGGTTATAGACACTTCAGTCCTGCAACCACCCCTACCTCTACCTCGGGTGAGACTTCATCTACTTCACAGGTGTTGTAGAAAGGGACAGTAGTTAGGGTTTTTTTGGTGCGTTGAACCCCGGGTTTGCCCTTGTGCCAACAAATGGTTCCATTTCCAAGACCTGAAACTGTGATTGTTGGGACTTGAAACTGTGATTGTCGGGACCTAAAATTGTGATTGTTGGGAACTGAAGAAAAGAAAGATCTGTGTTGTTTATCTAGTTTGTAGTATTCTACTTGACTTACAAAGCTTTGTGCTAAGAAACGAAGGGAACTAGATCCAAATAAAAGAGGTAAGATCTTAAAGCTTGGTGCTCTGAAAAAGGTATGATAAGTGGAAATTTTTGTTTTGAAAGAATGGATCTAGGTATGTTTGATAGATTTTGTCCTAGTCTAAAAACTAGGGCACAACCAAAAGAAAGAAGATTTGATATGAATAGATCTGATAGAAATAATGGAAAATATGTTATCCTTATGCATAGAAAGAATTGTTGGACTAACAAGTGGATGCAGGATCCTAGAAAGATTTTTTTGCAGGTTCATCATTGTGATCCCAGTGCGTAGTACAAGAAAGGTTGGGGATTGTTTAAAAGAAAGAGAGGATTAACTCTTTGTTATAGCTGCAGAAGACTGAGACATCTTTCTAAGGAATTCCCTGGTAGAGGTCCTAGTTGTCTTTGTTGTAAATCTATGGATCATGAGGTTTTGGATTGCCCTAGAATGATTTCTAAAGTTAAAAAGATGAATAAGAAACAAGAAAAAAATGAGAAAGGCCAAGAAACTAAGAATATGCTAGACCTCCAGAGAGAATCAGAGACTATACTATTACAGATGCAAGAAACATTGAATGATCATAGAGATATCAGTTTATCGAAGATCTTAAAAAAGAAAGAGTTCATAGAAACAAGAATAGGAGACTTCGACATAGATTGTGTATTAGATTCAGAAACACAAGTGAATATCATGACAGAAAGTACTTGGGAAATTTTGGGAAAGACTACTATGGTTCCTTCATTGGGAGGAATAGGATTGTTTAAAGGAAAGTTGATAACCCTATGTGGAAGATTTTCCCATGTACCTATGAGTGTTCATGGAACATCGATAGAAGAAGAATTCGAGGTCATCAAGTTTGTTGAGAACAATGCCCCCTTTTCACTTTTGCTAGGAAATACTTGGATTGAGAGAGATCATGTCCCGAGGAAAGAAGAAAAGGAATCTCTAGAACAGAAAAAACAAGAATTAAGGGATTTTATGGCTAGGAGATTAGTGCACTTAATAGAAGAGAAGGAGGACAATTTGAAGCTACTGAGGGCTAAAGACCTGGCTATCGAAGTTGAAATAACATAGGAAGACTTGAAACATGTGTCCATACAGGAGAGTAGAGCACCTACTCCAGAAAGAGAAGAAGTATTTCCCTCGAACCCTTTGAAATACCATCAACAACACGAAGCTACTATGTTGAGTACAGATAAGAATAAGAATGGAAAGAGGAACCCAGTAACTGAGATCATAGGAAAGAAGGCCAGAAAGTTGAGCAAGAAGAAATCTAAGTTAGAAAAATTGTAGGAAGCCCCAGAGAGGACTTCACAGAAAGAAGGATTACAACATTGGAACCTCACCGAAATAGCAGAGAAGAACATATTTTCGCTTCGCCATGACAAAGAAATATGACCGTTGGAGACGTCCTGACCGTTAAAACGATGCTCCAAAACAACTAGAAATGCAGTTATGGCCGGAAAGATCGCCATTGGACCGCGCCATCACAGATAGAAGCACATTGATGGAGGCATTCTTGTCCATTGGAGGAATCCATTACAACGTTGTCTATTTATCTCGTCGAATGTTGCACCGAGAACACTTTTGTGAATTGTGATTACCTGATAACTGATTATTGCACTGTGATTATTGAGACCTCACAACACGTTCTGTTACATTGAGTGTTTTTTCACTGACCTGAGATATCTGATCTCGAGCATGTATGTTGGGTGACTTTAGAGAATTAGATAAATCTATTGAAGAGATCCTCATAGACCTTATGGTTGAGAAGGTCATATCCATAGGAGCACAGGCTTCATAAAAAATGGGAGTGCAAGCATCCCCGTCGACTACACGTTGATCAGGACCCTCCTGAACTACGACAAAGAAAAAAACCAAACATCATGATGACTTGGCAAACGTGAAGCTCATCCCATCCATCCTGCCCGACTATATCCCGCCTCTGGCTGGCGTGGTTAGTCATGACAGTGTCCCGAGGGACTTAAAATATACATTGATCATTGTGTACCACCCAAAGGGGATACATGCAGTTGGACCACAGTTGGGACAGATTCTGATGTTGAAGATTAGTGACTTCAACTTGGGATATCGCAAGAATTACGGCAAGATCGCACCACACAAGTATTTGACCAAGACAATGTGGAAGAATTCGAAGATAATCCCCCAGTCATGGACCATGGACATCGCAAGATCGATAATACTCAATGTAATGAAGATGCCACACTTCGATAGGCATCAAGAGGTTAATGAGTGTGTTAATATCTTGTTGTCATGCTTCCATGGAGGCTACCTATGGTTGGATAAGTGCATCACTGTAGATCCAGCGTTGATCCACTGGATCACCGAATTGAGAACGCAAGGACCGAATCCATAGGATTTTTATCCAGGGAAGGCTGCAGATCGCACCTTGACACAGATAATAAAATACACCTAAGGTGATGTGGAGAAGGGGAAGCAGGGCTACAAGGTAGCCTCCATCTAAAATTGTTAGAAAAACAGGACCGCAGAGCAATAAAATAAAACAAATGAGGAAACAAAACACAGAAGATACACAATACAAGAGAGACATAGATTTACGTGGTTCACCCAGTGTGGGCTACATCCACCAGAGAAATTTCCAGGTCCTTCCTTTATTATTATCTAGCAAAATGAAGGGATACAACCTACAACAAAACCCACTGTAACTTCCTCTTATTTCTCTCATAGTCTCCTCTTTCAGAATACAATACTCACCATCATGCATAGCCGCAATACATTTCCCTCATAACAGAGGGTTGCCTTCTAGGGAAAAAAACCCTAACATAAGTTATACTATTAGATCTGCGACCTTATAATGAATGGTCCAAATGTATAATGAAATTACAATATACATTTACAGGGCAATTTTTTCTTCAGGGGCTTCGCCCACGAACCCCCCCAGCGAAGGGGATAGGCCCCCCGGACCCCGCAGAGGGGGTACCCCCCCTCTGCACTCCCCTCATGTGGAAACGTGTACATACTTATGGGGTGTAAAGTCTTCATGGGGTATAAACACGGTTGAAAGCAAGGAAATCTGAATCAGGAACATAATCAGGCTCCACAACCAACAAGAATGGCACAGTGCGCCTACATTTCCAGTTGATCGCTGGTAAGCTCGTCAGGAAGAATAGGCCAACATAGGTCACGAGGTTTGTCTTCGACCTCGCAGGAAAATGCATTGGAGGGATGCAAATGAACTGGGAGAGCTACCTTGTCAACCAGTTAGAGAAATATTGTCGTGAAGCTTAGGACTAGGGCTACGAGTTTCATTTCAGTTGGTTGTTGATTCTCATTTCCTTCATTTCTTGGGAGATGCCAGAAGGAGCAACCTTCCATGAAATTGAGCCGTCTGAAGCACTAGCTGCGAAGTTCACTACGTTATGGTATTTGAGCGACATGGAAAAACAACGACAGTCGAATGCAGTGTTCCACACATTCTATTTATAGCTAAAGAGGGCCATCGAATCCTTCCCTCGTATGACGCCGAATACCCTACACAGGTTCAGGCCCCTTGCAAAGCTCCACGCAAATAGGCATTTCATTTATATCACTACACGTGGAAATGAACACAAGGAAGAGATCCACTCCTATTATAAGCTCATAGAGGAGGACATGGAAGAAATAATCAAGGAATGGCCTGCAAAGTTCCTTGTACCAGTCGAACAGGAAGAATTCTTCGACCTGGATCTCATCGGAAGTCTTGTAGTCACCCGAGAAGAATATGATGCACCCAACAACAACAAGAATAAAAATAAGGAAGAGGTCCAGGAATTGAACAACGCATTAGAGGAGAATGCATCAGATTCACCTAAAGGGGGAGGAGGAGATGAAGTAGACAAAGAAGAGGATGAAGGGGAAGAAGACAAGCATAAGTAGAGCGAAGTAACACCTCTTAAATATCACCTGACAGAGACAGAGACATCCAAGAAAAGAAAGGTTTCTCCAAAGAAACCATCAGTGCAGAAGAAGTCAAAAGCTAGTAAGCCCAAGTTGCAGAATGTTCTCACGGTGGATGACATTGACCTCATCATCGTCGTTGTAGCAGACACTTCATAGGATATTCTAAAACGCAATGAAGCAAAGCAATAAACCATGTATTATAGGATCGAAGCAGAGCTCAAAGGAGTACAACATGCTCTCTACTCCAACCGCACAGTGTCTACTGCGCCACCGCCATCAGAAGGAACAGAGTTGGGAGATGAGTCTGCCCAGCTACACAGAATAGCAGATGCAACCGAAGCTCACCTTCGTCATGTCTAGGAAGAAAAATAACAGGCCACATAGGCATTGAAGCAATAAAAAGAGGAAGACATAGAGTAACGTTGGGTTTCACAGCAAGAAAACGATGACCTCCAATTGAAGTTTGTAGAGGATAGAACACATATACAAAAGGAGAAAGAACAACTTCTCGCAAAGTAGATTGAAGTTAAAGAAGAAGTCACTAGAGCACTTTGATCTGTGATAGACCTAGCACAGATGGAATAAGAAACTGCTGAGAGACAGGTGGGGAAGCTCGTTGAAGCCATTAAGTGGATCGAAGCAAGAATTGCAGAACTAGAATTGCAAGAAGGATGTGGGAAAAATTCTCCATAATTTCGTTCCTCTGTTGCGTGAGAGCTTGCTCAAGCAACAGATTGATAAAATCATCTGCTCTATCATTTTTATTTTCTTCCACCATTGAGGGTTTCTTGGTGTGTGAGAGCGGTTTTCCTCAAAAGCGACAAGATAGAGACCCAACTTGCTATACTTGGACCTCGTCGGGGACATGCACTGAAAAATGATCAAGAGGAGCCTGCTCTGATATCACTGATCTGGATTATTTTTGGCACGAAATGAGCTGAGATATAATAAACAAATGCATGGATATATCACAGATATCCAATAATATAACATAAATTTATCAGATATGCAACCATAAACACAGAGATACAATAATACACAATTTCTATAAATGAAAGAAATGTACAAAGACTGTAAAAATATAGAGTGAAAGACTCGCTAGAATGGTGGCATCTTATCTCTGAGAAGAGATGTGATGGATACTCGCACTCACAAGAAGATGATTTTTACAATGAGGCTCCAAAGTCCTTTTTAACATAAGTAAAATAAAAAACCCTAACCCCGAAAGATGAAAATCCAAAAGGTTTGCGGGCCCTAGTGGGGGTAGTTGATACATCAACTTCCCAGGGGCGTAACTTTTTCATACGATCTCCATTTGGGGCACTCGATACCTCGTTTGAAATATCTATCCGAGGACTACAACTTTTGTGTGAGAAACATCTAATAAACCTCCATGTTGTTCCCAATTTTCCCAAAAAACGTCGTTTAGGGCATCAAAACGACTCTGAAAGTTCAGGACCTGAAAACTTGCTAAAAATAGTAAATTACCAAAATTGCCAGAAACCTGTTTTGAGCCAGTTGGAAAAGGTGTGTGGCCACCAAGATCCACCTGGATCATGCTTAGGAATTTGATACAGTATGTCCTCAAACCTATCCTGGAAGTCTCTGACAGATTCATCCTCAGCTTGCTTTATATGCTCAAGTCTTTCTAGTAGTGCTGGGATGTCTTCCAACTGAATACCCCATATTCTGAGAAAGGTTTCTTCAAATTGTTCCATAGTTGTGATGTTGGCATCAGGAAGTTTTTCATACCACTCCCTAGCGTTGCAATAAAGACTGGAAGAGAAACGTTTCATGACCAAGTCTTCAACATCATCATCGATAGGGTGGGATAGAAAGAAATTCTAGAAGTTTCTCATGTGATAGTCGGCTCTCTCCCTATCACCACCAGTAAATCTAGGGAGCAATTTTTTGTATTCAAGGGGAATTTGTTGAGGGTCTCAGGATCTTACTCATGTATAAAGACTTGTAGTTTCCTATATCCCATTGATAATTCATAGTTGACTTCGTCATCAGTGGAGTCACTAGATAATTTTCTTGAAATTATAAAAGAAATAAGGGAATCACCCTTTGTGGAGTCGCCAGGTAAGGTTGTAAGATAAGGATTATTTGAAGAAAGGCTTACCTAAAAATTGTCATCTTTGAGGAGAAGTGACTCAGTGTTCCCCGAAAACGGCGCCATAATGTTATCGCACAGCTTGTAGTTAAGGTGAAATATGGATGAAAGAAAGGCAAACTGGCATAACTGAGACTATCCTACCACTATCACCTCAATAGAATAGCTCTTTTCGTTCAGGGTGGTAGGCCTAGGGGAGATGTACCCGGTGACCTAGGGTTTTGAGAAGGAAAAGGTTTGAAAGGCTAAGTATAATATTCCCCCTCACATGTCACCACCGATCACAAAGTCTCGGCTAATCAGCCAATAAAAAAAATTAATAACCAAGAAAGTGTACCTGCCTGAGACAAAGCAACAAGGAAAATATACATGTGCAAGGTTACTTGCTAGTTAATACTTCATATAATCAAAGACTTTTTGATAATAAGCAATTGACCAATAATATTGATGAAGTAAATCAATGTTTATGCAATGGCAATGATTACACAATATCACTTCACAATAAATGCTAAAGAAACTTTGCAATGATGAATAGCAATCAATGTAACAATACTAGGAGAAACGCTTTAGCTAGTCTTTCAATTACTTTAAAGATATAAATGTTGCAGTATATAAAGATAACTCAAGTAGATGATAATAGAAATAGGGTTAGTAAGTGTTACTCTAAGCTAGGGTTAGAACGAGTCAATGATTGTTCAATAATATTTAGAAGTTGTGTGTGATCAAGGTACTCAGCACCAGAAGTCTTAGATTAGTGCGTTATTAGGGAAAATGGAGTAAAAAAGATACAAATGTTGAAGGGCCAAAATGATAGTGAAAGGGCTAGAGACAAGAGGGTTTAATGTTGATGTGTTTCTAAGGCAAGGCCTCAACAATCAAACCCTAGGGGAGACGGCTTAGTAAGGTGTAGATGACCTAGGCCCTAGTGCATCTTCCTCCTTCTCTAGCTCAAAAAGGTAATTCAAAACGGATTTAGTGCATTTTCCTCCTTCCTTAGCTCAATGACAAGATAAAAATGGTTAGGCTAGAAGAGTAGAAGTAGAGTGTCGTTATGGCAAGGCTCGATCTAAATTCAAAAAATCAAAATGGCTCTTTTGTTTAACTTAGTAGGGAAATGAAACAAGGACACCAACATGTGCTTGTCCCCTAGGGTTTAATCCAACAAATTATAATAACAAAATACAAGTAAAAAACATTATAACCATTCAAATAAGAAGTGTTTTGCAGAAATTCACTTACATTTATCAAACATTCATATAGCCATACCCTAGTTGTAAACCTTCCACCAAGAAAAATGCCAAAAATCACCAAAAAGAAACCTCCTTCAACAAGTGCGCCACAGATTCAGCCAATAACCCTAAGAGGGACGAAAATTTCAGACCTCACCAAGTGGTGAGTCAAAGATGATGAAAAAATGAGAGTTAAAACCCTCAATTTATACCATACCAATGACCTTAATTTAATTTTAGTTCACCAAAAGACTGACAAGGCCAAAATACCAAATAATATTGTTTTACATAAAAATGTCATAATGAAACCCTAATCAAGAAAATAATGGGGACATCGTTCCCTTTTAGGGTGACATTATCCCTTTCTAGGGAAAATGTGGCCTCATAGAGAAAAATGTTATCCCTCCTTAGGCCTCTAGAAGCTTCCACACATGCCAAACATGCCTCAACTGCCTCCCAAAGATCCCACATATTTGGATGATGTCATAAGATGTCATGGGTGATGTCATGGCCTTCCAAGCCCAATGTCCTAGTGGAAAGGGCACAACCCCCCTCTATAAGGCTCTACCAGGGTGCCTATGTGGAACATCCTCCTCTTCTTTGGTGCAAACCCCTCTGTCATGTCTCTTCCCCCTGCTAGGGTCTCAACATCCATCTGGTGGGCTCTTGAGCCCCATGGAGGTATGAAATAATCATCTCCCCATGTGTACCTGTAGAACATGGTACCTGTCCATTGGGTATGATCCTACACATCAACAGATACGCCCTCCATGGGATCATAAGTCACAAGGATCATATCAATGTCAATAACATCCAATCATCAATTTTATTAAACATGTGCAAAAAACCCCTTATACCCACTCAATTTCTCAAAGACATTATACAAATCTACAAGGCATGTTTGGAAGAAGTGAAATGGCGTCCTATTGGGCTATTGTCCACTAGAAATGGGATGTTTTCGAAAGAGATCAAATCCAACTCATGTTAAATGGATGAGGTGGATAATGTATATCCTAACAATGGGTGCAATGATAGCAGGGAAATGCAAACCTTATATGTAAGTGCCTTTGTAGAAGTCAAGCTGCACCTATCCTGGATGCAAATGTTTCCAAGCCCATTCATGCCTTTTATTCATATTTATTTATTTCTTTTTCTTTCAAGAAGCTAATAAGGGGAAACTTCCCTAGAGTGGTGGCAATGTTACCCACAAGAACTTTCATGGAAATAAGAAGGTTGGCTCGTGATGAAACCCCCTTTTTCTTGGCCATGCAACCAAGAGCCACTACCTTGGCGTGGTGACCAACTGCTAGTAGTGCCATACTGCTAGATTCCCATGGACCTAATAGACTGGCTCGTGATGAGACCCCCTATCCCTTGACTAGGTCTTGTTTTATTATTTTTTATGGGTCCCTCTTTCTTCTTGCTGAGAATATTTTTACTACTTTCTCGGGGATCCCTAGGCAAAACATCTCGAGGTTTTATTTTTTAGGATTTTATCTCTTGCCATTTGCTTTTACCTTCTGGGCCTTTAGCCCCTTCTTCCCACAAGGCAAGGTGCAAACCTTGAATGATTGGCCAACCCAGTGCCCAGACCAATGAAATGGGATGGATGAGCAGGAAATTAAGATGGAAAGTGGTAAGTATGACAGGAGTGGAGGATGAATTTTCATAAATCCCCCCAAGTGGAAACTCAAAACCTATGGGTACAAGATTTCTAGGGAATCTTGTCATACCCCCTAGACATGGTCAAGTGGATAATTATAAGATCCAAGCACCCGTTAGAAAAAAGAAGAAGTAAATGCACATATTCAAAGGTTTTGAGAATCAGAGTGACACATACCATGATACCCGAACTCATTACCTCATGGAGAAAGAACCATCTCTGTTATAGGAATAAGCCGAGGTGATGGATGTTGTTGTTGCTAAAAAAGTGAAGGCACTGAAAGGAAGAAAAGATGGGCCCTCCAGGGCCATGCTCAAGTCAACTTGGCTCCCGATACTCCATGTCTAGGACCTGTGGGCCTCGAGACATAATCTCCTTAGTTATCCCTAAAAGTGGGGAATAAAAGGTACAACTGTAGTGGTGTAAGAATACACATAGTAAGTACAAGTGGAATCACATTTTTGGAAACCCTTGTAACCCCTATTGGTACCTCTTTGAGTAGTACCACATTAGATAGTACTTGTATACATAATATCACTTCCACATACCCTTGGCTATATAGGAATTTCCCTCGATATAAATAAATCCAACTTTAGATAATTTAAATAACTATATTGATGCTATACTACACCAAGAACAACACTCGGGGAGATCACTCTATAGTACCTGGGTAGTTGATCCGAAAAGATAGTTTATACGACAATGGTTGAATTATTTAGCATGTGTAAATTAACCGATTAGGAAGATGAATGAAAGAGGAAGAATTATAGAAGAAACATCACAACCATATGCACATATACAAATCTGAAATAAAGCATAAACAACAACAAACTATAAACACCAATGTGATAATGGAGTTTGACAATCTCACCTACGTCTCTGGGCCTTTGTCTCAGTGGGTGAGGCTTTTTTATTTCTATTAAAAGCTTTCAAATGGCATCACAATAGTGCCAAAATGTTACAAAATGGATCTGTTCTTTTTCTACCAGATCTCTAGAACCCAACAAAAGAAACGACACTAAAATCATATGACCGGAGCTCCCAGAAATGGCCCGCAAAGGTGTGCTTCTCAATAGATTCCCTAAATAAAAATGGCTTTGTCTTGGAAAATATTCATCATGAACCTTCTCTGAATGTCCTCCCATGGCCTCAAGAAGGCCTGTTTTATATAGATCTTAATTTGGTAACCATCTCCCACTCCCCCCCAAGATCTGGCCTTAAAAAGGGCCCAATATCCCCCCAAAATGACCAAAATCCCTCAATTTTGTTGAATAATATCATTAAAATTTTTTATACATGGCATAAAAACCCACTAAAATGAAAATATTTAGGATAATCCCCAAACATCGGTGTGCAGCCCCTTTTGTAGGTCACATGATACCATGTGGCCAAGCACCAACTCATAAGGTGTTGCGCGTTGGCCCCTTTTCCGCAAACTCTGGTCGCATTCATAGGCCATGTGTCTAGGCCCCAAAATCCAGGCACCATTACATTGGATAAGCCCCTGAAATAGTAGACCCTAAGGTTTAGCCCCTGGTTGGTGGGCTAGCCTGACCGACTGGGCTAAACCCTTGACCACCACGCTAGCTAACGAACTGTCTGGGGCACATGATGGAAGGTACCGAAACCGGGGGCTAGGCCCTATTCATCCACACCAAAAGTCATGCGTTTAGGCCTGTGGTTCCATTGTAGGGTCGTACGGTAATGTTTATGCCAAGGGTTGGGGCTAGGCCCCAACCCTAACTCCACCCGACAGTCCTTAAACTCAAACTTAAAAATAAAAATGTGCCCATAGCTATCAAGTGACACCTGTAGGCAGGCTGGTAGCCTAGCCAATGCAAATATTTGGCACCTGTGAGGTCCACGGTTCAAACCCCATAAAATCCAATATTTTACCAAAACCAACAAGCCAATAAATGGGTGCCACGTGGTAGCCCATTTCTAGGCCACGTGGCACCACCTCATTCGTCTAATTTTGATGCCACGTTTCAAGCATCAATTCGACCAGCTCTACCACAT